>VMTU01000168.1:0-124641 GCA_016759055.1 Paramecium bursaria
TGTTTGTTTAATTTTTTATAAATAAATATATATTTTTATGATCTTTATAAATAATATATCATAATTTGGCTATTTTGAAAAGGTATATATTCAAATGTTGTAATATTTGTAAGATGACTCCTCTTAAAAATATAAATATTAATGTTGATTCTATTAGGAAAGCAGCCCAAAATAACTTAATATTAATATCATATGAGAAGTTTCCAAACTAAATCAACAATGTGAAAATTATGAATGGGATTAGTTCTACATGAAATAGGGGAAAATGATCCTATTTCATATTATTTCTTATATACCTTGGTAACGGAGCAGACAATCACTTTACAAGTAATTAAAGAAAGTATGAGACCGAATAGTAATAAAATAGGTGCTGCTAATTAGGAGTATATATTGGAATGTAGCCATGCAAATTAGCATGATACATGTAAAAATATGGGTATCCATTCTAATATAGCTTCTAGACGATTATTTGAAGATATAATGTTTGTGATGAACATGTATATATTTGCAACAACTGCAGCAACCAATATTGGCATGAATACTATCTTATATAAAACGAATCCAAAGAACTCTTTTGTGAGTAAATCTTATCCAAATATTGCTGCAGTCTAATTTTATAATTCATTTAAATACAATTTCAACTCCTATACAAATAAATTCAAGTTCTGTCACACCAAAATTGCCGAGATTAGTGTTTAATATTCCAGTTATATGCTCTTTTTAATTGATTGCCCATTCACAAAGCTAAACATTTAAAAATATCCAAAAAAAGAAATCCTTGTCAACTTTGCAAGCTTGAGCCATAGCTAATCCAAAAAATGTCAATATGAATGAATCGCATCCGTGATCAAATAACTATCCTAATGGTGATGATGATTTTGTTCTTCTTGCTTATTTTCCATCAACTGCATCCAATGTCTAATATGCAAATATCGCAAATGCCATCAACCAAAATGTCCATCTGGGAATATCCTTTGTAAATGTGGTATCATAATATATTTAACAAGCAGATGCTGTAACCATGATAAGGAATCCTAAAAATGTAATCAAATTAGGAGCCAACCACTATGGTCATAAAATATAAATACAAGTGGTAATCTTTCGCTTATTCCGAACCAAAATCCATTCATCAGATTATCAATTGTAGTGTATCCACCTGACTTGTATTGATATCTTTTAAGTTCGTCTAATCCTTTATCAGAGATAAATTTCATTTTAATTAAATATGTATTAATAATAATATCAAACTTGGAGTCCAAGGAATCTAAGTCTTCTTTGAATTCTATCCTTCTATTTCTTTCTTACCAATAACTTGATGGCTGTGCTCTATCTATTAGTTTAGAAGTCTTTCAATAACAGATCTTCCTCTTCAATGAAGCAATGGGTCTCATCATTTGTGTTCAGGAGAACCTCTAAATCATCAAGATTTCCACTAAGTTAATGTAACTTCTCAACTAGATAGGCTTTGGGTACTCCTTTGTGTTCAGCTAATATCTATAAAACCTGATCAAGATCCTCTATGGAGAACTTATCAAATTCATTTTTTGGATAAGTGGGATCATTATATTTTCTCCCATCCGTCTTTACTTTTTTTCTTGATTCCAAAACGTCGTCGTCAAACTTTTTTCTTTCAGATTGCATTGTTTTAGGGTCTATGTTGGACACCTTAATGAACTTCTTATTCTCAAAAATAAGAAATGAATTCAAATTTTGATGTTCCCTGATGTAGGCAGCAATTTAATTGTAATCCTCCTCAGTCAAGTATTAAAGGTAGTCAGTATATCTAATGATGAATATAATGTGATACCTGCACTTGATTGACTCATAAGATCGTTTTACTATTTATTTTTCCTCAATATCTCTGAAATGCCTGGTCTGGATGTGTTGATGGTCTTTCAAAGCCAAGATGATTCTTAAATCTTGATACAGATTGTAAGATTTAGAGGGGTTATCGTCCTTGTGGAGGTTAATGAAGTGTGCAAACAACTCTCCATTCTTCATTTTATCTATATCTGACATTATAATTATATTTAATTTTTAAATAATGTGTTAACGAGGGAAAAAAATCAGTATATAAAATATAAAGTTTTACAAAACCTTGAAAATAATATATTTTTTATTTAATAATGATGCAGCACTTGTAAGTAGATGGAAAAGAGATGACTAAGGATTTTTCTTATGAATGGGTTTAAGGACATGCTGATCTTGCAGCAATCGAAAAGGGAGTGTAGATTGCAAATTTTTCGGAGGAAATGCAAAAAAGGGATTTGGAAATGGAATTTAGAGTCTATATTCATCAATATTTTTTTAGCTGTTAAGAAGATTGACTGAAACCCAACATCATAATGATAATCTTTACGACTTTCATCCAGATCTATTGAAACTAAATAGATATAATAACATTCTTCCATGTACTTTTTTTATTTATCAACAAAAAGTCAAACACTCGATTGTTAAATTAGCCTATGATGGAGATGAAGAGGATTGCCATAAAGAAACATATATAAATGCAAATTTTATCAATGTAAGATATGTTTTTCATAAATTTTAGTTATTAAATGGAAAGGAAAGAATGATAATTGCTACATAAGGACCTCTAGTTCAAACATTCGGACATTTTTGGAGAATGATTGTACAAGAAAATATATCGATGATAGTTATGCTATGTAATTTAAAGGAGAACTAAAGAGTATTATAATTGAATATATATAGGCTTAATGTGAGTAATACTGGCCTAAGAATGTGGGGGAAAGTATGTTATGTGGTAGCATAACTATTGTACTGGAAGCATACGAAGATTTAGGAAACAATCTATACAGGAGAACATTGAGAGTGCAAGAAGGGGAAAATTAAGAAAGAATAGTAACATAGTTGTAATGGCTTGGATGGGCAGATCAAGGTGTTCCACTTTCATAAGATTTTGAGGTCATTGTGAAAATGCTTAATATGATATTAGAGACATTAGAAAAGGATTAAAAAATAGTATTTCATTGCAGTGCAGGTGTTGGGAGGACAGGAACATTAATATCATTAACAAATTTGATGATATTATTGAAAGCTTATAAGAACGATGTGGGATTTGATAATAAAAAGATTGAATAAAACCCTGAATTATATAGGATTTCGGTATTTGGCACTGTAAGGAGATTGAGAGAATAAAGATGGGGTATGGTCCATACTTCAGAATAATATATTTACATATATAAATTTATTGATGAAGCAATCAAATTGATGTTCCCATAATGAAAATTAAAAGATAATGCGTTGTATTGTCTATAATCCTAAATATTATATTATAATTATTATTGATGTTTCTTATTCTTTATCGAAGTGATCTTAATTATCTTAGCAAAGGATTTTTACGGATATTATAAAAAGATAGGAATTTGGAATACTCCATAGATCTTTTTAATATTTGCTATAAGAATAGATTTATACTAAATAGTGATATATATAATCAAGCTTAAAATATTTTAGTTCTTATCATCGAACTGTTTCCACCACCAACCTTATGCTATTATTCATATTTATCATTCTCATTAAAATTTAGATAAGTATATTTTACATTTTTCATCTTTATCTGATCAGTTCTTAAATCATTTTTAGAGATAGCCATTTATGAACCTGATGTATATAGTGTTGGTTAGATTTTCGGTTATGATCTCAGATAAACAGGTTTCTAATTTTCAAATAAGAATCTGCTAGGTTATGTGTTATAGGGAAAGCTTGTAAGTGGTGGAACTCCAGCAGTTGGTGTTCCTATGCTTGAATACTATTCGATGTATGAATGGTGAGTAGTGTTCCTGCTTGATCGATTTGTGAATTTTGCCATCAATGTCATTATTTACGATACTGTTTATGAGATTTTCTATGCAGGCACATTAGTAATATTTTATAGTTATTATGACCATATATTTAACAAACCAGATTTTTTTCTTAGGTATGCAACACAAGATAGTGCTAATATACTCTGATCAATATTAAAATATATATTTTCTAAATTTATATAAATATTTACCTTTAATGAGTTGCAATACTAATTCTGTATACTTGTTCTCTATTTCCTTAACAATTTGTAGTATCTATTATTCTGGAATATCTCTAAGTTTTTGATGTTTTATATCATCCAATTTGTTTTCCTTTTACAATCCTAGGGAATCATCATCATCTATCACACCAAAAGATAAGATTGATTCCACCCTATCTAGTAAAGTAACCTATTATAGCTTCCAGTTCAGAGCCTAAATTATACTTCTTTCAGCTGCCTTGAAATCCTCATTCTTAAAGGAGTTAATTTCAGGATGACTCGTCATGGATGTGTATCTCTTTAATTTCGATATAAATGGTATTCTTTCATCCAATTCAGAGGCTTTAGCTGCTAACATTAACGCTGTCGCTGCATACAAAAAGACTTATTGGTCATTCACTTATTGTATCTCAAAAAATTCATCTAAATATTAAATGGCTAAAACTAGGGTATTATTGCTTAGTCTTAGTCTCTCTGTAGCTTGTTCCAAGAACTCTATAACTTATTGTCGATACTAATTGTTAATGTACTAACTTTACTTAAAACTATGAAGTGATGGTTCTTGACAATAAACTATGCTCTAATATTCTGATGGGATCGAAGAAAGCATTATATTTTAATTTAAGTGTTTTAAAAACTCTTGTAGATGGCTAATTATAATTATCTCAAAATACGTTGTTGATGTATATTCCACATTAATGGCAAAATTATTTTTCATTATAATTCACCTTAGTCAGATGTGTGCATCCAAATACATCTGAGTACTATTATGTGTATAAGTTATCGGTCATTTTTCTTATTCGTTAAAAAAATAGAAAAATTAAAATAAAAATATAATGATAAACTCGAAATTACCTCCACTTGCTACTAATGGAACCAATAAATCGCAACTAGATATTGGATAAAGGCGATCCCCAATATAAAATGATTCACTCTAAGGATCATCGAAATCAATTGATAAAGAAAAAAAAACTAAACCAGGAACATTTGATGATAAGGCAGAATTTATTTGTTTATTTTGCACAAAGGGGGGGATGCAAAAAAGAATTAGCAGAATGCAATCCTCATAAGAATGCGATTGAAGGATTGCATTCAGATTGGATAACTGAGGATATTATGGCTATGTAGAGACCAAATACAAATATAATAAACAAATTTTAACTTGTGCAGAAATTCAAGAAGTTTCATTATTTTATTTTATTTAGAGATATAACATAGGGGCAGTTATCAACCTGCAACAACCAGGAGAACATGCTGATTGTGGTCCAGGTCTCAATCCTCAGACTGGGTTAACGTATGACCCAGAGTAATTTCAAAATGGTACAATTAAATTATTAATTTATTTAAGCAAGAATCGATTATTATAATTACGGATGGGAAGATATGGAGGTGACAGATTTTAAGAATCTTATGAGAGTTTGTTCAGCATTTTACTCAGTTGTTAGGAATGGCATGAAAGTGGCTGTTCATTGCCATGCAGGAACAGGTAGAACTGGAGTGGCAGTATGCTCATGGCTTATATATGGATAAAGAATGACAGCTGTCTAAGCGATAAAACTCTTTTAATCCAAAAGGCATGGTTCCCTTAGTAAATCAGCTCATTAAGATCTGCTTAAACAATTCGAATTATGTAAACATTCAAATAATGAATAGTTTTAAAGAAGAATCGAGCATTTTCAAACTGCTCAATTGAAGATATCATCGCTAAATAATCAAATATACTTATAGGTTAATTAAAACAATAATGTAAGTACATACCAGCTGGAATATATATAGTTTTACATAAAATTTATGATTTGTTAAAGAGTGGGTTAATAACTCATGAATAAATTTATGATAGTTTTGTAAATCCTAATTCAGATAAATTTAAAACCCCTTTTAATCCAGATTAAATTCCATAATTGGTGAAATAACTTGATGAAAATCTGTGGAATCTAAGTTAATATGATATTAGAATACTAGTTTAAACTTTATTAAACTTTTTCTAAGATCTACCTAGATAAATTATATCAGACTACATTGTTAATGATTTTTATGAGTATGATCTAAACTTAAACTTCCTCTAAATATTATTAGAGCCTAATATCATGAAATAACTAGGGGTAATTAGTTTTAGCACAATCCATCTATTGATGAGATTATTGTGTGAAATCAAAAAAGTTGACGAAAAATTGGATTTTAAACTGCTACTTATCAGATTATCGCTGTCATTACTAAAAAAGGAGCATTTAGGAGATAATTGCTTTTATAATTATTAATTATTTAATATTGGCACATTAGAGATACCAATAGTTTTTAGCTTATAAAAAGTTCTTTCTTTATGGATCTTCTCCTAACGAGACAATGAGGAAGAAATTGTATTTATTATTAAATAATTTTAGTTTAAAATAACTACATTTGAATTAGAGTATATAAGATGTTATGATTAATTGATAAAAAAATGAATTAGTATTTTCAAAGCTCTTGTTCCTTAAGTAATGGTTGTTTTTTGTATTCTTCATCTGATGTTGATTTCGTTTCTGTGGAATTCGCTCTCTTCTTCGTTAAATCTTAACTTGATCTCCTTTATTTCAATATTTTAACTCCTTTCTTGTGAATGTGTCTCTCATATGTTGTTTGATCTCTAATTAAATTTATTAGTTGATAAATTAGTAGTCCTAGGACTGGGAGCATCATCATAATGGAGAGAATAAATAAGATATAAAAGAACACATCTCTAACTATCAAAGCAGAGTATTCTTTTGATATTATAGTAAAATAAGTTGTATCATCAAGGTAAGCTGAAATATAATAAATTGATACCATCTAATTGAATATAAAGTTCCAAAATGAATGATGTAACAATAAATATCAGAAACAGAATAAAGACTCTGTAGTTCCTTTTTCCAATACAATTTGATAGCCAAGGACAATGATGGTCATATCTATCAACACATTTTTGGCAAATATCACAATGTCTGGATCTCTAAGGTCTAAGTTACTTTGATTAAAATATACTCGTACCGAACAATCTGGGCATATCCTCTCAACTGGATTGCAGTCGAATAAGTTTGATAAATTTCTATGTTTTTTAATAACATATCCAGGATCTGATCTTGAAACATAAATAAATAGTAGCATAGTCAATATATTTATAATTGTAAAGATAGGTAATAGTGCAGGATTAGAGACAAAGGGAAAAGCAAATAGTAAAGTTGATAAATAGATGAATAAATAGATAACCACGAATACAACCATAGATTTGTGTTATTTCTCGACCTTTTGGTATGGTTGTTTTATACCACACAACTCCAAAATTCCAATTTTGTTGATCTATTGATAATACTAAAATAATACAAGCATAAATTAAATTCCTTCATATTAACTTGAATAATCTAGAGCAGTCTTTCCTGATTTATCTACGATTTGCCTATCAGCTCCTTTTATTAATAGTTTTCGAACAATTTTCATTTAGCCCTTCTAAGTTGCCAGATGAAGAGCTGTTTATCTTTTCTAAGTTTAATGATCTATAGAGGCTCCCCATGGAAGTAGAAAATTAACCATTTAATGAGATCCAAAGATTGCAGCAAGTATTAATGGAGTTTAGCCCAATTTATCTTCTGTGTCAATATGTATTCCTTTGCAAAGCCAGAAATACTAAATTATTTAATTAGTTTCTTACACTCGCTCGAACATGATCTCCCTGGACAGACATGTGTAAAACAGTTTATTTCTAGAAATTCGTTATTGTGTGATCAGCTCCATTTTGCAACAATATCTCTATCATTGTCTAAGTTAGAATTTAAAAATAAATATACCATATTTCCTTTGAATGAGGCCAAATGTAATGGAGTGAATCCTTCCTTATTTTAGGCGTTTATAAACTCTTTAAAGTTTGGTTCCTTCTTGCAATTGTTTATCACAGTTTCTGTTAGTTATAAGTTTTTATTGAAGCAAGCGAAATGGAGAACTCAAAGTTTAAATTCAATTTCATACCTGTGAAATTCTTACTATTTTTAATTAGGTGAAGTGGTATTACTTCTCGTTACAATAGTTCAAGAATTGCCTCCTAGTTATCGTCACTAAATAGCCTTAAAATGTCTCTCTCCTTTTTTGGTGAAACTCCTTCCATAATATAGAATATAATTATTAAAATTGTAAATATTTTTTTGTCTTATTGTATTCGCCTTCTTGAAATAATAATTCAATTCAATTTAATATTTTTTCTCTCTTCGTTACTGTATTTTGTTCTACACACAGGACATGCTCTATTTCTATTTCTCTGATTATCATCCAAACAATGGCTACAGAACATATGGAGGCATTTAATTAAAATCACTTGTCTTAACTTTGTTTTACACTGCATACAATTCACCATTTGTTTCATTTATATTACAAAATCATCAGAAGAATTTAATGACTCACTAATAGATTTAAAAATGATACTTCTTTTTCAATTAACCTTTTAGAATCTTTTATTTAACCTTAGCTTTTTCATACTTCTTTATATATTTTTATATCTAGCCGTCTACCTATTTCTCTTTTTCTTATTGAATCCTTATCTCTTCCTACTACCTGAGCAATTCCTATTCCTTTATAAATAATTGCTATTAGTAATTTTATTCAGACTTTTGGCACTGTCTGATCTAATCCTTATAGCTTGTTCTCTCTTACTCTATTGAAATACATAACTTCTTCAGGTTTTCATTTGTTACCTACAAACTTTTTATAAGTTCGTCAGATTGTTATTTCATTTATAAGAATATCTATTATAAATAAATAAAGTACTTGTCTTTCTTTTTCAATTTGAATTCGTTCTTCTAATTTCAATTTCATAGCTCTTGATTCATTTTACTAAGTTTCATTCAATAGCTTTTGAAGAGTTTTATTATGCTCTAACTAGCTAGCATTGCATTATGAATTTGTATCTAATTCATCTAAAACTGATGATATTTACTAATGATAAAATATATTATAATACCTTTTTCAGCTATAGAATTTCATGATTTTTTGATTCAATTAATTATTCTAAGCTTTTTACCTTATCATCTCTCATTTTAACGTATCCGATAAACTCTTTATAGTTCTTTTACAATTCCTGTGATTTTTGTAGAATGTATTCATTCTCTATTTTAAGTATTAATTATTTGTGATTATCATATCTAAGTATAATCTATTCTAGTCTTTCCTCATTATTTAACTATTTGTAGACACTAATTTAAGACTTTAAGTCATTAATTAATAAAATTTGTTGTTATTTAAGGTTTGTTTCCTCAGTTAATGCTGTTAAAATTTACTTATTTCTTTCTCTTTGAGCTGCGGCTTCAAGCCTCATATCTTCTATAATCTTTTCTAGACTTTTTATTTATGTCAGAAAATTTTCTGATTAGTTATGTTAAGGTTCTTAAAATCTCTCAGATGAAGGTTACTACTATGATGTCTCTAAGAGCTTGATTAGCTTTATTTCGTACTCATCCCTCAGAAATTATATCTATTTGATATGGTTTTCCATCAACTCCTGCATTTAGTTTTCAGTCTCTTGTTAAAAAATATATAATTACATCCTGGAGTTGTCTCTCTAATGTGAAAATTGTGGAAGTAATTGAATTATTCAGTTAAACCATATCTAAGAATAATTGGGATTTCACAAATTAATCTATTGGCATTTTTTAAGCTTATTTCAAATCCTCGATTTATGATATTAATTGTGTTCTCTCCTCTATTATTTGATTAATGATTTCCTTATAATCATCGCCTATGATTGAAGGACCCTTCTACTATTAATCTGCTTTTTCTATTTCCATTCCCTCTTACTATTTGTCTTCCTTCTATATAACATCAATCTAATATTAAGAAAATTATTTTTTAAAGAATAAAATACCTATGCTGCTGACTTAATGAATTAATTATATTTGTCATCATAATTATCTATCAATTTGTATTTAATAGCTTCTATTTGATTGGCACCGCAAATGCATTCGAAATTTTCGTCCTTTATTTCTTCAGGAGGCTCAAAAATTTTTCTCTCTATACCAGATTTATTATATGCAGTGAGAATTCTTATTCTTCTTGCAAGATGCTGCGATAATTTTAAATATTAGTTTTCATCATAATTCTATCTATCATATGGATTTTATAATTTACAGCTATTGATGTCGCATAAGATCTAATTATGCAGCCAACATCGTATTTTAATATTTCAAAGTATTTTCCTGGAAATCCACAGAGGGTTTTATCCTTTATCTCATTATAAAAATAATTTATACACAAAATGTTTGTGATAATACAAAAAAAAATTAATTAAGAAAGAAAATAATTAGAGTATTTTTTTTTTAGTAAAAACGACTACTTTATCATATTTATTCTGGTGATCCTCACGCAAATAATCATTAATATTATTATGTCAAGAACTCTTTTAGCCCTAGTTGTCCTAGCAGCTGTATCAAATGCCGTCTTTGTCAAGAGAGCCTCAGACCCCAACGCAGGTGTCTTCGCTTAACTCGAAGCCCTCGAGGAAACCCCAATGGGAAAGAAATTGCTTGATACCATCGCCCTCTAAATGAAGAACAAATCACCCCTCGGAGATATTGCCAAGATGTTATAAGACTTAAGAGAAAACCTCATTCTCTAATAATAAGATGCTGAGCTCGTCCACGTCGCCTAAGAAGCTGATTGTGAAGCTGAAATCTACGGATATAACAGAAGAATCGACTTCGCCTCAAACGAAATCACTGAAGCCTCAAACGACATCCAAAGATTCTCTGCTGAAATCGATCTCCTCACAACCGAGATTGAGAACAAGGTTTCCTAATTGAACATCTTAAACGAATAAGAAGAGAACTTGAGAAACTAAAGAGCTGAAGACAACGAAGCCTTCAAAGCAAGATAAGTCACAACACCAAAGGTCGTTGAAGCCTTAGACGTTATTGCCTCAAAATTGTCAGCCATCCAACCCGAAGGTGATGCTGAAGCCGTCCTTGCCGAATTACACAGAATCGGAGGTGAAAACCCAATCCTTGCCCTCGTTTCATTAGCCTCAACATTCTCAGCTGAGAAATTATAATCAGTCTAAGAGAAGATCGCTGAATTGAGAGCCTCATTAGAATAATCCATCATTGATGACTAAGAAGAGGAAACCTAAGCCTAATTAAACTTCGAAACCGCCATCTCAGAGTTCGCTGAATAAAGAACAGCCCTCTAAGTTGCCAAGAAGGATGCTGAAAACAAACTCACATCAACTGAAAACTAATTAGCTGCCGCCAAGAAGAGAAAATACGATGCAGGAAGAGAACTCTAATCCGCCTCAACAGGAAAAGCCTAAAAGGAAGCTGAATGTGACGCATGGAGAACTGAGTATGCCAGAGACACTGAATAAAGAACAGTTGAAGTCGCCATCGTTAGATAAGTTGAGGAAATCCTTGCTACCAAGCTCGAAGGTGCCTCTTCATACATCAAAGATAGAATCAATTGATTTAAATCAAACTAATCCAAAATTTTTATTCAGTTATAATATATTTTTTCTTTCTGGGGATCTCGTGATGTCCATGTCTTTAATTTCTCATAATCCTTGACTTGATTTAAATATATAAAAATTTGATAAAAATCATATTAACATTATAAATTCATCTTCAGCCTCTTGTTAAACAAATTGAAAATGCTCCAAGTTTAAAAACTAAGGTATGGATGTAAGTATTTTAGCTTACGATCCGAAAGGACTTTTCTCGATTTATATTTATTCTTGCGGAGATGATTGATTGAGTTATTTAACTTCTTCTTCTTGATTTCTAGGAAAATCAACTTCTTGTTTTATGACTTCTAAAACATCATTCTATGCTTTATTATCATTATGGGTTTGTTATGGGATTACTTATTATATCTCGAGTTTTGGAATGCTCTAATTGCTTTAATTATTTTGATTATCTTATTAATATTAATCTAATTCATTTAACTATTAAAAGTTTATTTATAATTAACCAGAGTTGTTCGAGTGATGAGAATCATTGAATGGGAATTGATTTGATTAGTATTCCTTAGGAGTGAAATCGTGAATTTCTATTATTTATTAAATTAGTTAAGGGCTCTTCGGCTCTTGTGGGTTTTATTATTCTACATTTAGAAACAATAATTCATTTGCGTCATCATGTTGTTATTAGATCGATAATTTCTAGGTTTAAGTAATGTTTTGTTGAATCTCTTCCTTGTATTAAGATTTATATGAGTTATCTCTACTAATTTTTATAATTTAAGGTATATTTTTTTAACTATTGATTTTAACTTATGTTTTTTCTTCAAATTAAGTCTAAGCATCCTCTAATGAATTTTATTTCTTTAATGATTTCATGCTTATCTCCTATTTTATAGGAGGAGGCTTATAATCTTTCAAAAGATTATATTACTAGAAGAACTATTATTCAATTAAATCTTCTAAAGTTTAAACATTATGATCCTCTGAATCAGAATCCATATCAGCAAATTACTAAGCCATCAGATCTTCGAATTATTTTTATTTATCTCCTTGTATGCTTTAAGCTGGGCTTTAGAATTACTATAGCAATTATCTTTCAACATCTTCTAAATTCTTAACTGGGTCAACAGGTTAATCTTAAGTCTTTTTATAAAATTGTTGATTAATTAATTGCTCTAGAGAATTAATATTAGATTTATTCTCTACTACCTAGTCTGATTACTAGTCGTTGGATCTATCTGTGATTATCTTATTAAAATCAGAATGTACAATACTTTAAGTCATTTTGCTATTATATGACTTCTGCACCCCATAATTCTTTGGGGGCTTTGTTATTAATTACTAGGCGACTTGGTTTAAGTTTTCTCCAGTTTAATGTCTTATATAGCCTTCTTCTAGTAATTTGTTAGTTAACTTGTGTTTCAAAGCTTAATTATCTATTATTTTGTCTTTTAAGGAATATCTTAAACTAACGACAGTTTGTAGTTCATTGTGAGTCAAAGATTAACCAGATTAGTGTATTTTATCAAAATCATAATTGACTCTTTAAGTTTTAATGATTTCATTTAACTATTTGGTTCTTTCTGGATTATCCACTCTTTTAATAATCGATTTATTAGTAAATATGGTATCTCTAATCATTGATTTATAAGTTATCGTAGAGTATTAGCTTTTCTATGCTTTTGTGCCCTTATACTTGCTTAATGTTCCTTCCCTTCCAGAGATTAGGATAGATTGCTAGATTTCTGCATTCTGCAATTCTATTTCAAATTAATATTAAAATATACTTTTAAAAAAATCTTACTCTAATAATTATTATGGAGTTAATCTTTGTCTAGGGTCTTATTTAAATATCAATTATAATATTCTGAGCACGCTTTCGTCATTGATTTATTATTTTAATTGGAATGCCTCTAGGAAGTTTAAGAATAATTATACTCCCATTTTCAAGTTTCTTTTTTATTTCTTCTAAGGTAATGTTTGAGTTCTAATAAAGCCATGGATTCATTCTTGTTAACATTTCCACAAATATGCACCCAGCACTCCAAACATCAGAATAAACAGTGTATTCTTCTCCCTTAAAGCACTCTGGTGCTGAATACACTGACACTTAATATTATTCCAGTATATTAACATCACTCAATTTTACATTTGCCTCTACATCAACAAGCACATTAGATGTTTTTAGATTTCTAATTTTTAATCTATATATTACTAATGCAAAATATTATTTTAATGTAAATAATCAAGACCCTCTAATATCTATTAAAAGAAGACTCCTGCTAAATGAGGACTAAATTTCGAAAATTTCTATAGTAACCAACTAATTGATCCTCCACTTTCATAAGGCATTAAAATTAATAGTTTGGTCCCATCATCTATTATATCTGAGCCTATTATTTAATGGATGTTTTAATGGTTTAGTTTTCTTAAGATTTCAACCTTTTCAAATATCTTCTCCTGATTTTCCGATTCTGTCAGATGAAACTTAATACATTCTAAATTACTATACTTATTTGATTGCAAGCAATTAACCATTTATTATATTTAATGCTGAATAGACATTAGTACCCTCAGATATCACTTCCCCTTAAATATATTCTACATGCTGATCTATTAAATAAAGCAATTACTTCTTCTTATAATTCCTGTTTAGATATGTTAGAACGATTTGAATTTCTTTATGATATTAATTCCTGTTATACTTTTGCGACACTTTTTTGTTTATAACATGGAGATGTTCCCATAGATTATTTATTATTTATTCTTAATAATAATTTTTAAATTTTATATTTTATTATTTATGAGAACATGTCGAACTCATGGAAGTTTGAACTTAAATTTTTTTAATTTGTTAGAATATTAGATGCTTTTATGGAAATATATGGAAAATAAGAGATCATTGTGGCTATTATTATAATAATAATTATATCTATTTTATTGATCATTAATTTATTTGAGAACTTCTGATTTTTCCTAATTACGGGGTGATTCGTTGATTTCAAGAAATATTTAAATAAACCCAAACCCCATATAATATAATATGAATCAAGAGCAGGAAGCCTTAGCATAAGGAAATAATTAATACCGTGAATCTACGACCGCTTAAACGAAATCAAAAAGACCATACTCAAAAATCTCATAAGAGATTAGAACCTAAATTATTCACGCTCTCACCGTTGAACACATGCCTTTATAACAGGTACTTTTATAATTTTTAATATTTCCTTTTTCTTAGGTTGCCCAAAAATTTTAAACGAAGCCATGTACATGCAAGGCTATACTTCTAACATACGAATTAGAAGGAAGATGTGAAAAGAAAACTAGTAGAAGAGAAAGAGTAGAGATAGAGAGCGAAGTCAGGATTGTTATATTAGATCCTCTTAACAGGGGTAATACGCAATATAACAATATCAAAAAATCAAAGGTACTTTTTTTATTTTTAAAAACTTTCTCAAGATATATTCTGAGGAAAAGGAGCTCAGTCCAGAAGAAGAGAAATAACTGTAAAAGAAGTTAATCCAAGACGTCTGTTAGTAGATAGGAGAAATACAAACAGGTTGTTATTAGGTTTAGTAACTTTAACAAAATCAAAGTTATGATGAAAAAGCACCTTCCTCAATTGTTAGAGGAATCAATATGTCCTTGCACGTAGTTTCTAGTAAATTACGTGAAAACCCATTGGTTATTAATAAACAATAATTGAAGAAGGTAAAATTAGAAAATAAAGAACAAAGCTTACCTCGTGATGAACCTTAATAGGATTTAGTAAATCAAAGGTTCTGCGAAATTAAGTAATTTATGTAGGGTGTCATCCAAAAGGCTAGTCAACAATAGTCTGAACTTATCGAAAGATTAAGATATTTAACCAATTAAACAATTTTTCAAATGATGCTCTAGCAAAAAATGCAAAAGAAGGAAGTCTAAATACAACTTTTAAAGCAAACAATAGGAAGTTCATTAAAATAATACTTCAACTACATTTAGAGTAATTGATTTTTATAGAATAAAATTTTCTCTTTCTTAAAATGAACAAAATTATTATCATTATCTTAAATATTTTTCATTGCAAGGCTAGCTAGTCTTAAGAACTATAGCAATTTCTAATTATATTTAAAAGATACCAAGAATATTATTTTATCTTTTTAATCGAAAAGATTAAATACCTGTTTCTCAATAATGTTTCTAATTAAAATTCGGTGAATTTAAGATATATTAAAGTGTGTATATTCATAATTAAATTTAACACCTGATTTACCAAAAAGATACATTTGTTTGATTAAAAAAGTTTAAAAATTAAAAGAAATACTCTGACACTAAAAATTCAAGAAAACAAAATATAAATAATTATCAAATTAAAGTACATGACTTTTTCTTCTTTTTCTTTTATTTCAATTAATCTAAAGCTTCCTTTTAGGATTATTATCTTTTCAAGAGGGTTTTTAATGCAAGATCAATTGTTTCTTTCACTCCTTCCTGAGTTAGTGCACTACATTCTGAATAGTTGTAGCCTTAATTCTTAAATATTTTATGAGCTGCAGTCTTTTATATATGTTTAGATAAATCGTCTCTCTTGTCAATTTTTGTACCAACAAACAGTATTACCTTGTCTTATTAAGCATTTTATTTAATTTCTGGTAGCCACTTAGGGATTATATGAAATTATACTTTATTTATTGCATTATCAAAACTTACTTAGTCATCAATGGCAAATAATATCAAGAATATATTAGTGTGAGTATAGGATAGTAATCTCAATTTATCATAGCCTTCCTATCCTGCAGTATCCCTTATGTATATAATAGAGTCATACCATATTTGCAAATGATGAGCCTCTCCATTTATGTGGACTGTCGTTTAATAGTTTTCAAAAATAGTAGGAACATACTCAGTTGGAAATCTGTTTTCGGCATAACTTAATAGCATGCACGTTTTCCCCACTGATCCATCTCCGACAACAACTATTTTAATGCTCTCATTCATTGTATTAATATTGAATTTTTATAGAATTAAAATGATGAAAAAATTTATATAAAAATATATTCATAAAAATCAGGCTGCATTGTTGAGAGGCATGATTTAATTGGTCGCTAATTATCCATTTTTTGCATCCTAATATGCTTGTTACCAATTTTAAAGTTATTTTTATGTGGTTTAGGATTGTAAATTCATTTTTAATTTCTAGTCTACTATTGCTAGTTAGCATAGTTCATTTATTGTATAAACAATAGAAGCATTTACATTGAAATTTCTTTATCCCTTAACAACTTATTTGTGGCCATCATCGTTTCTTAGAGATGATAATATATAGTTGTTTAATAAAAATTTTGTTCCAGACTTTACTACAGGGATTTAGTTTGTTTGTTAAATTCTTTAAATATTACTTGTGCACCACTTATTTTATGCGTTCGTTATCGATCTTATCTCACTAGCCACTTATTTTTCATAATCCTCATAAAACAGATCATCAGTGTCATGAATTTATTTTCTAGAACAACACATGCAACAACCATTTTTTTTATTACAATATATTTGCTAAGGGCTCTCATCAGACATATCATACTCTATTATCCATAATTTAAATGATCATAGTTTTCCATTTAACATTACTATAATAATTATTAAAATTGTTATATTAATTTATCTCCTTTTATTATTTTTTATTAAAACTTATTGGCATATTATAGTTAAATTTTTTCAGGCTCCTCATTTAGTTATTAAAGTCTATTATAAGCTTTTTGAAGTTTCTTTAATTCTTCCTTAAGTATATCAATCTATTTTTGTATTCTCTTCACGACTTCCATTTATTCGAGTGTTTCTTATGAGTATTTTACATCAAATGGATTCTCGTAATTCAAATATACATTATCTTTTCTAATTTTGACTCCATAAACATAGGTTATTTCTTAAGTTGCATGAGTTACACTATCATGTCCGATGGCAGAGACATAAGTCATTGTAGTTGTCTTCTTTGTTGTATCGATACCAAGATCGTTAAAAGCTCTTTCTACCGACTAAACTTATTTGTTTAAATTTGCATGGCATTCTTATAATCTGTCTATTTTATCATTGCTTTGCAAAAGCATTAAATCTTTTTTAGCAACCTTTAGTTGTTTTTGCCAATAAGCTAAAAATGCTTCAAGAAAGGGCTTCTCGGCTTCTCTTACTGCTATCTCTATTTTAACATTTTTTATTTCCTATCTTATCTTTACCAATTTTTCCAATTCCTCAAGGTCCTAGTGGAATTTGTAACATACTAAATATTTCTTATACATATTTGAGAAAAATGGATTAGCGATATCGACCTAATTTTTCAACTATTTCGTCCAGGTACCTTGATTCCAGTCATTTTCATTATAAATAGCAACCTAATTAAGATTTATGCTTTATATAAATTACTGACCTGCATTAAATATCTAATAATCTTCATTCCACTAAGTTGTAATTACGTTTAAATCTTATTCAAATTTTATTTGTCTCTATTTTTAGAGGAGTAACCATTGTAGATAAATGGTTCCCTCTTACAAACTTGTTTTAGCATTCGCTTCAAGTGCGGCTCTGTCTCTCTCATCCATTTAATTTTTTAGAGCAGACTATTTGGCGTATTCTTCATCTAAAAACGTTAAGCTTAGTGATTTCTTTAATTCATTGAATTCTTGCATCATAACCCCTGATTGGTTATAATTCTCTATTTACTATAGCCTGCCTTGAGCCTCTGAGATCTTATAACTAACTTACACTATTGTCTCATCTACAGCTTACCACATTTCAAAAAGTTATGTAGATTGTTAAAATTATTTCTAATATACCATTATAAATGTTGCAATCTCATTAAATACCCCACTGTAAAACGAAACCCGTAACATAAAGTTAAAGTGTTGAATTATATTCTATTCCATTTCTCTTTTGAATTAGACATTTTCACTAACATGAATCTTGCCTCCCTCCACACGAAAATCAATAAAACTTCTCTGTATTTATCCACTCTGCACTCTTTACAACAACTATGGATTGCTTGTTTAATATTATTCAATTTATTTATCAAATTAAAATAGATATAATTGAAATAATTAAAGACATTTAAATTAAGTTTAATTTATAAATAAAGAATGGTATCCAGCCTAAAATGGCTATTATAACTGAATTTGGAAAAAGTATTGATATTTTATAATGCTACCTGAATCAATGTTTTTCATTTTACATAATATAATAAATAAAATTTAATAAAATTTAATAAAATTTAATAAAATTTAATATAATATAAAAACAAATAAATAAATTCAAATACATGGACATTTTTAGTCAGTAGGCTTTGGGGTATCAGAACAATTTCTTCCATTTTTAATAGACGAAGATATGATGCTGTTTTCTGATTCAGATCCATCAATCAGATATTTCATGAAGTAATGCACCTCAAAAACTGTTAAAAGTTTCTATTAATTCTCTTAGTAGTTTATTAAATGCTATTTTTCTCTAAATAAATTCTTGTCCATCAATGCAAAGAACCCTGGTAATGATATTTCAATAAAGTATTATTCTAATCCCATCATATAATATTGGCCCTGCATATGCAATCCATGATCAGATTACAACATGATTACTGAATCCTCAAGTATATTGTTTATTGTCATCCATTCCAAAAATTAAAATAAAGGATCATCCAAATAACCAACAGCATCTCCTGTACCCTCATGTCCATCTAATATGTACAATTCTAAATATTTCTTCTCATCCTAATACGTATTCAGAAATTATTTTGCATAATCAAATACATAGTTGTTAACCTCTTTATTATAGAGACATTTTCTTATTATGCTGTAGGGGCCTTTGAAAAAGCCATATGGGGATTCTGGATTTCTAAAATTAGGATCACACCCAGGCACAATAAATTCATGATCTGCATATGGTTCGTTAATAACTCCAATAAACGATGTATCCAATTCTGCTGCAGAAGTACCACACTATTGACCTGCTCTACCAATAATATAACCTGAATTTGACAATTATTATTATATATTAATTAATGGTTCTTAGTTTGGAGGTTCATAACCTCCTGTCATTGACCATTTTACATGATGTGAGTAGTTTGAAGGTCTGAATACTTCTCCAAACATATAAGCAAAATACACTGGAGTTGTATGATCAGTAACTCCAAGAAACCTCAATGATTGAAAAGCCTTATATCTTTCATTATTATTTTATTCAAACCATTTTACTGATTTTTGCAATTTTTTCATAAATCTAGCTCTTGACACAGCATCCACCCAGATTGATATGATGTTTTTAGGACTCTTCTTGTCTTTTTATTACAGCTTTTTCTATTTAACTAGAGTTTCATTATATTTTATATTAATACTAACCTTAAATAAGATATATTACTTGTAAACCAAGTTTTAAACATCCAAATAAACTTCAGATTACAAGGCTTGGTTTGTATTATTCGATGGCATGGTGTGCTTGAGGAATTCATATTAGAATTTGGTATATGTCATCATTCTCACTTCATGGCTAAGCTATTTTTAATAAACTATTGATATACCTTTGTTATGTCTGGAAATATTAGATATTTAGGTTAATCAGTTAGGTTTAAGTAATTCATCCAAGTTTGTATATTTTATTTTTTGTCACACCCATATTTTGTGCAATCATAAAGTTTAGTGGCATCAAAGTAGCCGTCTAGGTAGTCGAACACACAATAATCAGGTTCCACAATATAGCAATATTAATCATCTTAAATAATTTAAGTTTCAAATAATCCATTTTTCCAATGTTTGCAACTTTTTTATAATTAATGAGTTATCTAAATATAGAAGACACTCATTATCATCACAATTGATAGAACAATTTTCAACCAACCCCATTTCTTAATTAAACAATTTAATGCTAAGGTTGTTTAAACAATAATGAAGGTAGTCAATAAGAATATTGTATGAAATACTTAAAATAGAAGTTAGTAATTCTAAGTGCTAAATTCGTGCCCATTGAACAATTATTGGAAAATTATATACCCATTGATTAACCTACTCCAGACAGCACTTATGTTGTTTCGAAATGCCAACATGTTGATTATGATCTAGCAGAGATTAGATAAGGTCGACATAATTATTAACTTTGGAAGTCTGACCTTCAAAAATAACTAAGAGCATTCAGCATTTGTTTAGTAGGGACAGATTCGGAATATCTCTAAGTATAGATATATGCAGATGAAACTCAATATTAGAGCAAGCTGATTGGGCTTCCCGATCACATGATTGAATTTTATTAGCAACCTTGATTTTATTGTTCTAAAGGTTTTATCTATGTATAATGATTAAGATTCATCATCTACTTTGATTTCATAGAGCCAATAATTTCTTAAGCTTAGTTCTTTTCTCATTATTTTTTCTTATTTATACTAAAATTGAAAACATCTGAAATTCCTTAAATTCCTAATTTACGAAATTTCCGAATTTCCTAATTTCTGATTTTCGAATTTCCGAATTTCTTATGTTCCAATATTCCTTATTTTGTATCTGAAATTCTTGAAATAAAAAATGCTTTTATTTCTATTTCTTATCTAGCCAATATAAATTGTTATAAAAATTTATAATATCATGTTTAAAGATACTATTTTCTGAGATAGAATAAATGAATATAAAAATAATAATCAATTTTGCACATGACTTAATTGGATCAATTCTATATCACAAGAATTGGCTGGCTGTTAGTAGCTCGATTATGTTTAGACTATTGATGTTAAATTGCATTCTGACTTCCTTCTACCTTATTTTAAAAGTTAAAAATAGTATTATGTTTTTAAATATCTATCAATTGATATTACCTATGCCAAGATTGGTAGTTTTATTTATATTCTTTGAATAATGACTACTAAAGACCGCTTATATTAGATATTCCAACTAAACAAAAATTGTTTTATGAATAAATAAATTAAAATTAAATTGCTAATCAATAAGATGATTAAACTCAATTAGCTTCCCTCTTTTTAAATGACTAAAATTGAGAAAAAGGAAAATATTGAAAATTGCCAAATAGTCTAATCAATTTTATTTAAATTTCTCAACACAAATGGTTTATAAGTAGAGCTTAGTATCAAAATTATTAATGTAATTATGATGATTAGTTGTTAGTCATCTAATAAATAGAAAAATGTCATGAACGCATAAATAAATATATATCTAAAATAATCCCAATAAAATCTGCTTCTTTTATATTGAATATATATGAAAATTGACAATTAAGTATAAGTATATCTCTTTTTGTGAATGAAGCTAATCCAAAAACATGCAACAATATTACAAATAATAAACAGCGTAATTAATGGGATTATCATTGTCTTAAGTTAATTTTGATGTTTTTTACTGTAAAACTATATTGCGAGAGATTCTAACGTCCACCAAATTTTGGAGTATTAAACCTTGGAAGTCAATTTCAGCAGACTAAATAGATTAATGTCGTACCTTTATAATATTATCAATTGGTTTTGTTGGTAGATGCTTATTAACGATACAATAATAACATAGATTCTGAATCTCCTAGATGTAATTTTAACTGAAACCAAATAAATTATAATTAAAATGTTAAATAAAAAGATAGGAAAAACTGTCTTAACTAATAATTAAGTATATTGTATTGACAGTTCGGAAATATTTTTTGTCAAGCAATCTTATTATGGTATAGTGGATAGATTGGGGTTATAGATAAAGTTTAACGAAACATCTATTTTATAACCGACTTAGAACATCCTTAAGTAAGTAGATAGTGAATAGATAATTCCAGAATAACTAAATTAAAATCGTAATTTGATTAACATTCAAACTTATGAGAATTTCCTTAAATTTTCTTTAAGATATTTTTAGAAATAAGTGCTATTAAGATTGTTATCTAGTAGAATAGTAGCTGATATAGACTAGCAATAATTGCCAAAGTACTAAACACAACCCTTTAATGTAAATTTTATTATCAAAATAGCAAATTTAGCAGGTATCGTATGTTTTGCCATAATTTCCATTCCCCCTAATATTGTTGATATCACATTCTTTGCATAAAGCCCCAATATAACCAATCTAACAGCTTTGATCACCAGTTTACCAGCCTCCTAAACAATTTTGATTATCACACACTTCAATCTAATTATTCGGATAGGAATATCTCCAATAATTTGGAAATAACTTAATTTATCCAACTTTCAAATCTTTAATTTTGTCTTAATAGTTAATTTAGCAATACTTTTAATTATACCCTACTGAATAGTATTGCCTTTATATGTCACATTATAAACATTAGTTCTAATCTAAATATTCCCCCAATTGACAATTAAAAGTTTTCACAAATGTCCTTAAAGTTATATTATGTTCATTAAATAAGCAAATTATGTCAAATTGAATGAATTTGTGTTTATCTAAAGGATTTAGTGTAAAGGTTATGTTTTCTAGGATGTTTATTTCATTTTTTAATTATACCTCCTCTTGAGATACAATAAAACCATTTATTTATTATTATAAAATACAACTTATGCTTTCCTCATAGTAAAAATTACTGTTTACAATCGATATTGACTTATAAATTTTTATGTATTATTATTTTTTAATATCAAAATATTAATAATGATGAATATCTCTTCCAGAGGGTAAAATCAAATAACTATTATTATCTGAGTATTAGACTTAATAAATGTCTTTAGCAACTTTAAATTATTTAAAATTTGATTACCCATTATTCAATGACAGAAATAGAAATTATTCTTATTATTCATTGAATTTATGAATCATTAAATTTTGGCTAGTTCCACTTTAGAAATAAGATTTTGTTAATGTTATATTTTGTCTGTCAGAAAAAATACTGCTATCAACGATTTCGGAAGACTAAACACTCATATTTTAACCTTTAAAAAGATTACAACTGTTTTTAGAACTAATAATGTAGCTATTTTAAAAAATTATATTGCCTTAAGGATTATTAAAAATTAGGTTCATCTTAGAATTTAATATAAAGCAATTTATTAAATTTAATTATGATCCCTCAGATGTAAATAACTATTTAGTTGTTATATTATGAAAAATAATTTTATTAAGGTCAAAACGTAATTTTTAAAAGTTATTTATAATGATGCATGTTTTAATGGCTTTTATATTGACTAAGAAAATATTTTTAACTACTACATTTTAATTTCTATTCAGTTTCATTTAAATTATTGAATTCAGAGTAAGTAATGAGTTTTTAATTGTGATATTGATTAGTTAAATATAAAATGTGTTCTAAATAAAAGGGTTTTCTTAATAATCAGCTATTTCTACAACTGAATTAAATGAAGTAAAATTAACGATATAACAATTCATAACTTTCAATTTCACAGAATGGTAGAGTATTAAAAACTACTGTCTATTGTTATTTATTCTAATATAATCAAATATAACAATATTAAATTTAATATAAAATAAATATTCCAGATGAGTTTATTCCTAAATAAAATGAGAATTTTCGTATGATATTTTAGATATTCTCAATAAATTATTTATTGTGTTACTACAGGCTTACTAAATAATACAAAAAGTATTTTATTATTTTTATTTAAAAGAATCCTTCATTTGAATATTATGTAGGTGGATATTGGATGAATTGATTGTTTAAACTGATACAAAAAACCCTTGGAAATTTTTTGCATTTATGTTTGCTAACATTATAGAGGATTAATCCTATTAAATTTAATTTGAAATAAAAGCCTATCTCTGATCTACGTTATCTATATTTTTGTACCAACAATTTTTTAAAAAGAATTTCGTTGAATTAGAGCTAATAAAGCTAATGTTGATAAGGTCTCTCAAGTAAATTTATTCCAAATATATTTGACTAAATTCATTTTAAATTAAAATTAAAGGCAAGTCGGATTGGATAGTTTTAGCAAAGATATGTGAGATGTTTGTTAAGTAATTTATCTCTCTTCCAAACAGATAAATTAATGTAAACAAATAAATTTCTGTTTTTAAATTTATGTTTCTCAATTAAATATTAGTCAAAGTTGCTTATTTACATATTTTTATCAGTATTAATTGTTACAAATATTGAATATTTATTTTAGAATTAATAAATAGAAAATTTTTAAGCTCAAGCTAGATGTTAGACAATAAATAAATAAATCCTGAATCAGTTGATTTAAAGTTAAACAGTTTTACATCACTGATACGTATTATTTTATCAGCTCGAATATCAATTATAGACTAAGTTTCCATAAACAACATTTATAAATATTCCCCTATTAAGACATGATGAATTTGAGCGAAATTGCATTTTGTATTAAGAAATTTAGTTCTAATTAATTTTTCGCTCATAAATTTTAAATTACTTGAAAAAAAACTATCACATAATGAGTCGAATAGTAATGAATAATTTGAATTCTTTAAATGTATATAAATGTTTTTTAAATGAATATTATACTATATCTCGAGTTTAAAGCATGTAGAAAAATATATAAAGGATATATTCAAGTTAATATCCTGGACTGTTAGCTAAAGTCCATAATACTTGAAAATTTCACTATATTCAATATGCACCTTTGTAAAATATATAAATCTAATAGTTTATACATGCGACTTTATAAAGAAAATAGTTGAATTTTTTATCCTGCAATCACTTAGATAAATTTATTATATTTTTAAATATCCGGAATCAAGTTAGAACAAGTCAACCTAAGATATGTTTGAACCAATAAACTAAAAATTACTAATTGTTGCATTCTCGGTATTTCCAAATATATTGAATAATTCTTTTTGATTAAAATTAGTATCGATAAATGTGAAATTCATAAATTAAATATTGTTAACATTTATACATTCTAAAATTTCATGAACGATACAGTTAATCACGTGAAAGTTCTAAATAATTATCGAAATAGGATTTTAAGAACTATAGCTAAAAGCTTTTATGAATTTTGTCATTTCACAATCCTGAAAATAAACTTTTTCGATTTCCAAGAACTAAAAATCATAAAGGTAGAAGCATTTAATAATTTTTGCCCTATGAAAATAAAGATTTGATAATTTTATGATTTTTGCCATAGCATATATTCCATATTCATAAGGACAATTATGATTTGTTTCATAATATTCATAAATTTTAAATCCATTGAATATTATTTCATTTGCCTTTAATTTTAGTGTAAAACAATTCTAAAACAGTAACTAAGGGCTTTAAAGAAATGTGATATTATAAATAAATGTCATATTAGTATTTTCATATAAAATGATGGATTCAAACTATGAATTTTTATTGTCTTATTCCTTTGAGTGTAGAAAAACAATCAAAATATTGAATTGCACAACCATTTCTGATTAAAGTTTCATTTTATCATCATATATATGTGTAATAATTCTAGATAAGCCTAACCTTAATAGTTAATAATAATAGGAGTGATTCCAAGATAGACGGTAATATCATCTAAAATTATTTTTAACTTTTAATCATCTTCTTGAGTTTATATAAATAAATCTTAATCGTATCTATTAATGTTTTCAAACATATTGGATAATTTTATCATCTGCTGTATGTTAATCAACATGCTAATTTAGTTTTATAACTAAGAAATATTGAAGGAAGTAAATTTCATAAAATATTAAATTTCTAGCTTTTGATTGAAAATTGCAGGTATGTTTCTAACTTTAGATACATCATAAAGTCGTGAGTATTCACTTATTTCAATGCATTTTTTGTTGTATTCTTAATAGATTTGGGTATGTTAACAAATTTGTTATCCTTGATTTCTCAGATGTTAAATTATTTATTCTGAACTTTAACAAAGAATAGTGTTGCTATCGTTACAATTTTACAATCTTCCTTTCTGATCACTTATAAAATCATCTTTTAATAGAATACACTAAATCTTTTTATTTTAAACTTAACAAAGTAAGCAATTCTACTAACATTTAATGCATTTATTTTTAAATAAGCTGTATTTTTGTTTGCACAATTAACAATACTCATTAAGTTGGTACAAGCAATTTTGTTTATTTACTTTACAGTGATAACGGTCATGATATCCTATCTCACAAAAATTTATTCTCTTAACTTTATTTTTATACACTATAAAAGGATCTTTATTATTAATTAAATAAATATTTAGGTCTTTTTCATAATTCAAGGTACAATTCTATAGAAACCTTAAATCATTTATCTAGAATGGAATTTGCAATTAATCGAAAAGTTAATACATTATTTCATGGTATGTTATCTATTTAAATAAACACATAGTATTTAATAAAAGAGGCTATCTCTTGTTATTTTTGAATTCACAGAATGTAAAGTATTCCCCTTAATATTTTGGACTTTACAAAAAATAAATAAATACCACATTTAGCAATTTTAGTTACTATTCAAGAAAAAGTTTAGATCGCAACTTTTAATAGCCTGCTATTATACTAAGTAATAAAAGTTGGAATCTAGGATACTCTGACACTACTAACTAGAAAAATTAAAATATTCCTCATTTAAGCAACTTTTTGGTATTTAGTCTTCGCATTCAAATCCTCTACATTTCTAACAGCTTGAATAGCAAAAGTCTTAATCAAATTTTTCATTAGAATTAAAATTGCTTATAAGTAACAGTTTATCAAAAATGACATTCTAATTAATTATCTGAAATAATTGTTAAAATTAATAAAGAGATTTTTCGTAACCTCTCAAATACACCTTATATAATTCAAGATTGATAATTGTATTAATAATTTATCCATTCATGTGAAATTATAATAGAATGATATCCTTGATAAATTACGCATCAATTAACATCCACTATTATTCATTTATAGATATATTTAAATCTGAAACTTTAATTTGATCTTTATTATATTATTCGAGATATATTAATAAATTATTCTCCTTAAATTGGATTATAATATGAAATTCATTGTTCAATAATTTAAATATACTTAATGATTGATTAGTAATATTTAAGAATTATACATAAGCAAGTACTTAAATACAATTACGCTAGCTATTTATTATATAAAAATATTCCTTCTGTTAAGGAAAGTTATAAATTTGCCTAATTTCTGTTTCTAACATATCTAATTCTCGTTGATCATCATAAAACTAAAGCTGACATATCTAAATTTGATTTAAAAATAATATTTAATCAAAAGCTTGGATACATTAACTTTCAACCAAAAAACTTTAAGGTCCTAATATTTGGTTGTAACAACCATTTTTCTTGATAAAAAAATGAATCCATTACATTTCTTATTTCTCTTCGATTATAACTTAATAACTTTTATCACTTGATTATTGGACATAAAATACTAGATTGATATGATTTTAATAAAATTCTATTTTGGAATTGATTTATTCATTATCGTACTTATCAGCTATTTTGAAAATAGGTAACATTTTGTAATCATATGAAAAAATTTTAATAATCTTAAATCTAAGCTGCAACCATAGCGTAAGATCACCGACATCTTTTTTGAGCATTATGTTATCAAAAGGGTCAAATGTATTGCTTGCAATAAGTTTTTACTTAACCGAACAATTAATCAAGAGTATTAATATTAGCATTTATTTTAATATTTCAAATAAAAAATTGAATCGACTAATAGTTTAAAGCCTTTATCGCTTAATTTATTGTTGTATACAGATTAAGATAAAAATTATAAGTATAAAGAATTTGAAATTTTGCATTTTGCATTTTGATTTAAATTTATAGAATCATTATTTTAGAGTCCAAAAGTTTTAAGAATATTTTGGTTTTAGATTAAAGAGGAGCACTTTATTCCTGTCTATTCACTTTACTTTCTCATTAAGTAACTAATAATTGGGGTGGACGAAATATTTTGATTTAATTGTGATTAATATTTATATCAAAAAAATTTCTAATAGAGATTACACCTAAACCTTAATATTTAATTGTTAATTTAATTATGAATAATAATCTTTAGCATAGAGGAAAAACTCTTGAGGTTTATATCGACGAATAGAAACTTCAAAATCGTATAAAGGAACTAGGAACATAATTGGCTGAGGAGTATAGAGATAAAAATCCTATTGTTTTAGGTGTGTTGAATGGTGCATTGATGTTTATGTGTGATCTAATAAGGAACATGAAAATAGATTTAACAATAGATTTAACTAAAATGTCTAGTTATGAAGGTAATTTAATAATTTTTATTTTATAGGTCAAAATTCAACAAATGAAGTTAAATGTTTAATGGGTTTAAAGTAAGATTTGAAGGGTCGACATATTATACTCATAGACGACATATTGGAGACAGGGTAAACCTTATCAAAGATGAGAGACTTAATTAATGAATATGAGGTGGCATCATTAAAAGTAAGAATATTATTAAATATTAGATTTGTGTTTTAGTTGATAAGAAGGGTAAGCTTAAGGTGCCATTAAAGGCAGATTATGTTGGATTTGAAATTGAGGATGTATTTATAATTGGTTATGGTATGGATTGGGATGAATGGGGAAGAAATTTAAATTAAATTTATATTGCTAAATGATATATCATTGCTATTGTTCTACTTCCCCCTCAAATTACTAATTTAATAAAATAAATTACTTACTCATCTTCCTCCTACTTAATACCCTCATCATCATCATCACTACTTTCCATCATTGCCTCTGCTAATTGTTGCTTTAATATTTCAAGTTCCATCTGCTTTTACAGGCTTGCTTTTAATTATTCTGCTATCGGTTCGTCTGGATTCAATTTCAGTTTTTTAGCATGCCTCCTTTCATATATCCTCTATAAAATTTGTAAAATTTGTGTCTATTTTTGCATCAATAAGTCTAGTTTATAATAATAGATATCAATCTCTTTATCAAGCTATTTGAGCTAATCTAAATTAGCTTGAGCTCTTATATCATCATCCTTATGGTACATAATCTGGTTTTGAAAATTATTAATTCATTTTAATAATTTTCTATTTTTTTCCATCCTAATTAATGTGTGGGATTTTTGCATTTATTAAAACTGGAAAAATAACATTTAAGTTTAACATTTATTAAGATTACTTAAATTCTCCATACATAACCAAAAGACCTTAATAATTATAGGAAATACTTAAAGATGATTTTTAAGAATACATAATAAAAAACAAGTTATATGTTGAATTTGACCCTAATTCGATTGGAAAATTATAAAATAGAGGCCCAGATTATTAAGGTTACTTAGAAGTGAATGGATCAATATTATATCATAGTTTATTGCATATGAGAGGATAAGCAGATTAATATGTAAAACAACCTCTATAAGCGGATGAATTCATTCTACAATTTAATGGCGAGATATACAATCTTGAGCCTTATGCTAGTGATACATTGTTTTTATTTGACAAACTTAAGAACATAAATGACTATTCTAAATTACCAGAGTTTTTGAGATCGCTGAATGGAGATTATTCTTTCATATTTCATGATTTAAGATAACAAAAAATAATAATTGTTAAGGACCCTTTTGGAAAGAAATCATTACTATTAGGATTTCATGAATAGGGTTTAATACTAACATCTCAATCAATAAATGATATGTAAGCTTAGTAGGATTAGGATGATGAAGAGGAGGAGGATAATGGTAAGGTTGATGAAAAATATTTACTAAAAAAGTATATTAATGAATTCAAACAATCCTAGGATAAACAACTAATAGAAATTCCTAACAATACTATTTATACTATTGATTTGAGAGAAAAAATATGTTATTCGTAGAAAATCTTTGAGAATTTATTTCAGATAATATAACCAATTTTATTAACTCCCTATGATGATCTCATTACAAATTTAAGAAATAAGCTCTTTATGAGCACTAAAGAAATAGTGTAAAATATATTTGGATTTCAGGAGCACTTTTATGATAAACCAATAATAAGGAAGGGAAGAATTGGAATTCTATTTTCAGGTGGAATTGATTGTAGTCTGATCGTTCATTATGTTTGCAAACTATTGCCTCCCAATTCATAAATAGATTTAATTAATGTTGCATTTTAAAAAGATGCTCCTGATAGGATTACAGCTTTAAGCTCATTCGAAGAATTAAAATAAATACATGGAAATTAAAATTTATAATTAGTTCTAATAGACAAGAGTATGGATGATGTATATTAGAATGAAAAATAGTTTCTATCAACATTATACCCAAAGATAACACACATGGATTTTAATATTGCTATGATTTTGAATCTTGCAAGCTAATATGATAAAGATACGAGAGTCCTGTTAAGTGGATTAGGAGCTGATGAAATATTCTGTGGTTATGCTAGATATAAACATGCCATCAAACGAGGAATGGATGAATTATTGGAAGAAATGAATTTTGATTTATTAAGGCTATGGATTAGAAATCTAGGCAGGGATGACAGAGCAGTTAGCTAAAATGCCAAAGAACTAAGATTTCCTTTTCTAAATATTGATCTTATAAATTATGCTAGAGAGAATATTAGACCTGAATGGTATTAGTAAGGATCCACTAAATCAGTATTAAGATATATTTGTAAAATTGAAGGCCTTAAGTAATTAATATTATTTATATAAGTATTTTAGCAAATAATCCAAAGAAAGCTATATAATTTGGAACAAAGATAGCCAAACTATCCAATAAGAGATTTTTCGGAGGCAACAAGAGAGCAAAAGGAACTGCAAATTATAATATATGAAATAAATTAACTTTATTAAAAATATTGTAGGCAGCTCAAATGTAATAACAGAGACCTTCGAATTATTACCCTATAATGTGGACTGGATGAGAAAATATAAAGGATTCTCGAATTTAGTTGTAACTCCACAGAACACAGAACAAATATCAAAGCTATTGCATCTGTTCAATGAAGAAGGAATCAAAGTTGTACCCTAAGGAGGCAATACTGGTTTAGTGGGTGGTGGTGTTCCAATAAATGATGAAGTTGTGATATCATTAAAAAAAATGAATAGAATTAAGGAGTATGATATTAATACTAGAGTTATTACTGCTGAATCTGGATGTATATTAGCTGATTTAAACTCCTACTTGACTCAATATTAAAGTATTTAATGATTACGATTCAGGTTAAATTGCTTGGGATTTAGGGGCTAGAGGATCTTGTTAACTTGGAGGTAATATTGCAACAAATGCTGGAGGGTTGAATGTTGTAAAAAATGGTTTATTGAGGAATTATATCATTGGATTAGAAGCTGTTTTACCAAATGGTATTTTAAGCAAATATAAAATAGGAACAATATTAGATATGATGAGTAAAAATAGAAAAGATAACACAGGGTTAGATTTGAAATAATTATTTATTGGATCAGAAGGAACACTCGGGATTATTACTTAAGCTAATGTTCTATGCATCCAATCACCTAAAGAAAAAAAGGTATTTCTATTGGAGTTGGACTCTTACTAATAAATAGTACTACATTCAATATTATTCATAGATAGATTTACTTAATGATGTCAAGTAAAATGAGTTTATGAGTGCTTTTGAATTTGTTGAAGGCAAGATTCTCTGTCTCAAGAACTCATAAATTATGGATTTCAAATAAAATAAATATTATGCAATGATTGAATTTGCTGGATAGAAAATTGATCTTGATGGGATATGTGACAATTTAGTAATGCATACAGAAAAAGTGATTTACAATTAATCAGTGGATGAATATAAAAAGATTTGGCATCTAAGAGAGAGTATAGCAGAAACCATGGGCAAAATGGGATATGTCTTGAAATATGACTTGAGGTATTTTCAAATCATATAATATGTGTTCCTCCGGAAAAATTTGAGGATTTTGTTCATTAGATATATCCTGATAGAAACAATGCCCCCTATAATGTGTTTTATGGACATGTTGGTGATGGAAACATTCATTTTAATATTGTTTTGAAGGAGTTGGAGGAATTGCATAAGGAAGAGGAGAGAATTGAGGAACGAATGTTTAAATTAGTAAAATCTATGGGAGGATCAATAAGTGCTGAACATGGAATAGGGTAGCACAAAACTAAATATATGTTATTATAAAAGGGATCAAATGTATTGAGTTAGATAAAAAAGATAAAATAATTATTTGATCCAAACAACATTATGAATCCAGGTAAGATGATTTGATATCATTTATAATAAATTTCAGTTTTAAATCTGCAAGCTTAAATAGTATTTGAAGGTGAACTAACTTTTCTCATGAAAGGAGAGTGAATCCTTATTAAAGCATTAGAGTTGATTTTCACTAATGGTCTTCTTCTTTTCTATTATTTCAAGTATTTATCATATATATTGTCTATTGAATCATCAGCCATACCAAAGAAGGCAGTTTCTTTAACATTCGCAGACATTCGTTATTATTTTTCTTCTAATAAATTTTAATTATAAAAAAATAAAAATAAAATAATTAATTTCATTATAAAGGATGTTTGTATTTGTTGTGAAGATAATTTGGATCTGATATCCCAGAGTAGAGCATTTTAATCTATTCTAAAAATATCCTCTACTTATCAGTTATCAATTTATCAAAATAAACCACACCAATAATTTACGTTATGATCATAATTATGGATAGTAATATGAAAACTCTATTATTCTCCAAAGTGTAGATGACCAAGCCTAACACTTATAAGGGAACTATAGCCCATAAACTTGATTAAACAGCTCGAAATATTAACTTATTCTTAGAATTGATCTCCTCATTGAATACTGTTAATAAATTTAGGCTATCAACGAAATGCTTACAGAAGTAATATAAAACACCCATTATGTTGATAATAGGAATGTTTGTTGAAAATGTGTAAACTATATAAAGTACTGTAATTTGCTATCCATAATAATAACCATAATTGAACATATCATTCATGTCTTAGAAATATTTTTCTATATTCATTCTTTTGTAATCAGCATAAGCAGCACTCAACCAACTAGTAAATATCTCATCTAATCTCAATAAGCTAATTAGGGACAAACAGCTAAGTTGGAATACTAATAGTACGAAGAATTAGGAGTTGTTAAGCTTTGATAAATAAATAAATTTACAAAATATGCTGCCTATATAATATCCATAAAGTCTTAGACATTGTTAATGATGAGATCATAGATATTATTAAAGGCGACAAATGATAGTGCTGGAACTATCAGCATATTCATAGTCAAATAAAATACACTTCTCTTATAGACACTTCGTTGATATTCGCTCTTGCTGATATGTCTTTCCAACTTAGCTGAAAGATCGATAAAAAACAGTAAAATCTAATTTAATGTGGATAAAGTTATTAATGAAATAACATGCACTTCGAATATTTCAAACTTAAAATATGATATCACACTTGATGGAGTAGTGCAAAATACTAAAATGAGTAGCATAAATAAACCAGCTGTTAATTTTCGACAAATATAACTCTAAGCATTAACATATAAGTTTATAAAATAAAAATCTATTGGAGTTGGTGATTCCTATACCAAAAAATAAAATTCTGGATTTTCAATATTGCTCAATTATCCACAAATGGGCTCTGATACTAATTTAAAGCAATTCAAATGCGCATTTTAGGAATTGAAGTGGTTAAGAATGGCATTTCTGCCAGCATCTGTATCAAATAGTGCAAAAAAATGACCTGAAATATTTTACATCTGAGGCTGCTATATAAATTTAGGTTGATAGCAATTAATGCATAATTATTATTTATACTCCCCATATATTTGATTTCTTCTTATTTAAGCTAGTTTCTTCATAGGATACAAAGGCAATTCGAGTATTTCTACTACTTTACCATAATTTTCATTAGTGTCAAGAAATTTTTAGATTTCATTCTTTATTTAATCAACACTTATATTAGCTTAACTTGCTCGTATTAACAATATTTGTTATTATATCCAATACTCATCCAACTAACCAGTATTCATATCATATATCTCACTTATGGATATTTTAACCCATGCAAACAAAATAAATGTTTATACTAATGTTGTTACATATTGATACATAGGTGAAAAATCTTTATCAACCTGATACAGCCAACTCTTCTTTCCTGGAACAAGTAAAATAAATAAGATTGTTACTATTCCATTAATCAGACATAGTAATAACATTTTTCTCTAAAAAAACAAATATTAATAAGCTTCAATTCTAATTTACTGTATTAATACCCACAAGCATTGACATAATAGTCTTAATCAAAATAGTAAATCCTACTAAGATTCAATTTGAATAATCTGAAAATCGATACAATCTTAATATCAGATTCTTGTTATGGAAATTTTATTCCTCTCCTCACATAGAGGATGTAGTATGCAATCAGCACAACAAGTACGATTAGAGTGTAATGAAGAATGATGGTCCAAGTTGAGTACTATTATTATATTTATTAGTATTTCATTTTTATTTATGGTTTATCTAGCCATTAAGAGCATATTTAATGTTGTCGGCCATACTAAACCTAAAGCACCGGATCCCATTCGAACTCCGAAGTTAAGCGGTTTAAGGCGAGGTTAGTACTAAGGTGGGGGACCGCTTGGGAAGTCCTTGTGTTGACAACCCTTTTTTTCTATTTTTTTTTAATTAAATTATATTAAAATAAAAAGATAAAATATATATAAAGTTTTTCATATTTCTAGCTCTCCCATTTTATTTTTAATTTCTGTGAAATGTCCATATGTTAATCTAACAGGATTGCCTTCTGCAATATGCTCTATTTTAGACTTATTAGCAAAATCTTGTGGTTTGTTGAAGGTATCCAAAATAAGTTGGGATAGTTAGAAATATGTAACTAGGTAGTCTAATAAAACCACCTCTTTTTCCATCTCTAATGGTAACTATTTAACAATATCCTCTTTAGATAACTTTCTATCTAATTCTCTATTAAGTTCTCTAATTCCTTATCTCAAAATGGAATTGAAGATTATATAAAATGATTCAAATTCAGTGAAATTCTCATCGAAAACTGCATCAAACTTCTTATCCATCTATAGTATGGCTTTATTTGGTTGGAGTTGTTACCAAATGTATTTGAACTATACTTAAAATTTAGAGTAATAGGTAACAATTTACTATGATACTTTCTAAAACCCTAGTGATCCCTTCCATTACTCATATCCATCTAAGTCAAAATTGTTTGAGTCCTAGAATTAATAATAAAAATTACCAAATCCTTAAGTTTCTGCATTTTAATCATTATATTTTTAACAACAAAAAATAGAATTTTCTATTACAGCAAGTCAGTGGTGAATAATTACGTTGATTCCAATAGTTATGAAACTTTATGCAAGAATCTACAAAAGTTAAGTTGACTCATAACTGCATATTCTACATCTACTAAAAAGGGAGCTGTAGTTTCATCATAAACTTTTGTTAATTATTTAGAGTGTGTACCTCCTTTCTCAGCAATCAATTTAGGAGCCTATGTTATATGTTTCTTAGCACTCCTGTGAATTGATTCTTAGGTCTTCTTCTATGCTGAATTTTCTTTGCCCTCCTTAACTTCCTTATATTCAAGTGTTTTTGATTTCTATAAAACTGCCTTGTTCTGAACATGAAATCCTAGTTCAGGACTCTTAACCCATGTATGCTTTTCCAATTCATCAATAGTCGCCCTCTCTGCTTCATTGACGATAAGACATCTTCTTATGAAATCCTTGCATTCCTAACTCACTTTAACTGAGGGAGGGAAAGTAACTGGTACTGTGAGCATTTTCTATGCTAATTCTTTCTCACTGCTAGCTTACCAAGGAACTTATCCGAACAAAATTTCAAATGCACTCACTCCTATTGCCCAAATATCTGATTTGTCAGAGTATTTGTTATTTTTCAGGGCTTGCGGACTCATATAAAGTGGTGAACCGACATTTACATTTGGCAACAGAGGTGGAGAATTTGGAGTTGTTGCAAAACCAAAATCAGCTAATTTAGGAACTCCATTTGATGCTACTAAAATATTGGCAGGTTTGATGTCTCTATGTATGATTCCGTGGTTTTTTAACAGTTTGTAAGCCTTAACAATTCCAAAAACAACATTCTAAGCTTATTATTCTGTAAATTTTCCTTATTTTGTTAATTTACCTCCTAGATCTCCTTGTTCACAAAACTCTGTAATTAAGTATGTGTTATTTTATGTTTGAAAAACCTATAAATATATTTATAATCATTACCTTATATAATTTCATGATATATTATGAATCAAGTGTTGAGAGTGCTTCAATTTCTGATTGCAATAACGCATGATGTAATGGAGTTTTTAAGAGTGTTTTGTCGATAACCTAAATTATAGAATTTTAAAAAAAACCTTAACAGCCACAGTTTCTCCATTTAACTCATTCTGACCTTTAAACACTTTACTGCTGAAACCTTTTCCTATCTGACTGTTTAAGCCATAAGAGTAGTTCTCAATCATCTTCTTAGCATTTGAATCAACCTTCTAATAGTTCGGACTTGCTGCGTATTTATACATTTTAACGACCTTTTTATTATTAATAATTATTATTTTATGATAAATGACGAGTTTGTAGTAAAAAACTTTAGCACATACCCAGAGCCTATTGGTGTCGGCCGTAATTCATAAGTGTACCTAACTTGCCACATATAAACCGGAGCCTATTACGCTCTTAAAGTGCCATTCTAAAATTAACCATCCATCGATTCTCATAAGGTAGTAATAATAAAACTCTGAATGAAATAGAAATCTTGAGCGAATTAAAAGAAATTAACGGAGTGCCTCGACTGAGGCTCTATACTAATACTTACCTAGAGGTAATAGATTACTTTAAGAATGGAGCATTATTTGACGTGTGTATATTTGGAGGCTTCGATGAACCTCAAGCTCGATACATTTCGTTCCAAATATGCAACATAGCTATGAACTTTCATTTGAAAAACATAGCACATTTTGATCTGAAGCTTGATAACATTTTAATCAATGAGGATTTCATGCTTAAAATTTGTGACTTTGGATATGCAAACAATGCCAGAGGCTTTACGTAGGGATATGCACCACCTGAATAGCTATCATAGTAGATAAGAAATAAATACAAATGCGACACATTTGCAATTGGTGTAATAATCTATATTCTTGTGATGGGATTCCCACCATTTTAGAATCTCAACGATTAGTGGTTTAATATAATTTCTCAAGGGTAATGGGAATTATATTGGTCTCGAGTTAGCGAATAAGCCAAAAAAACACCAAGTAATGAATTCAAGGATCTTATTTAAAATTGCCTTCAGCCTAATCCAGATATGAGATGCGATCTGAGATATGTGTTGAGCTCAAAATGGTTTCAATTAGAAATAGCAGATAGAAATACATGTGAATTGGAAATAAGAAGAAGAAAGGAGATGAGAAAAAAGAATGAATGTTATTAAATATGAAATAATACTTATATTTAATATTATTATGCAGCAAAATAATTACGAGGAGGAATTTGCTATGGACCTTGATGAGTTGAGAAGTTTATCTCCAGGACCTCCTCGTTTATTTTAATTCGGACCAGATGGAAATAGCATTAATTATGTTGATAACATAAAATATTAGAGAGGTGTCTTAAAATTTTAGAATTATACATCAAACTACTACTAATATTATAATTGGTTTGATCTTATTGATTATACAAACAAGGAAATAAATAATTTGAAACGTGAATAAGATCTGAATTATGATTTGAATAATCGATCATAAGTTTTGAGGATACAAAAACTTTAGTATTTGCCTTGGTACTTCAGATAGGAATAATGGGATTTCACACTACTAAATCAAATGTAATGGATGAAGGCTAATAATTAATCTTATCATGAACATTACTTTTTTATCTTAGCTGAATAATTAATTTTTATAATTAAATCGTTGCATTAGAATGGAGTTGCTCATAACATGATAATCGCTGAAAATATTGTTATTAAGAGTGGTAACTAATATAACTGGTATAGATTTAACTATTTGGAAAAACCCGATAAAAAATAATATTATAAGTATATATTAACTAATAATGATTGGAGTGATGAAGGTGAGGAGTAGGATTTATCAAATAGAATCAAGTAGAAAACATAGAGTGATATATTTTTATAGAAACTATACTTGGAAAATAAACTATCTTCAGAAATATCCGACCCACTCAGCTTTGTTTAAAAAATTATAAACCTAAATATACAAGCAAAACTAGACAATCGTGAGATAACTATGATAAATTTTACTAGTATTTAAGAATATTAATGTGAACTATTTTGCCTGACAAATTTTCGTAATTCCTAAAGAAAGGATGATTAAATTTAAAAAAAAGATTGGCTGGATTGCCAAATGAAAGATTATCATGATTTAGGAATTATATTACACCAAATTTATATTTAGACTTAAAATAATTAAACATAAATCAATTAAAATTTAGCAAATGAAAAAGAAGGTGTTCTTAGATAACAAATTATTGGAAGTCTTAACTAAAATAAGAATATTTACGAAAAAATACTATTGATTCTTTTAGATGGTTAATAGTTTGAATATTTTGAATAGTTTGAATAAGCGATAGATCAAGTTTTGTAAAATTTACCTCATCATTTAAATTATTACAATCGCGCCTGTCAAGATCAAGTAGATTTGTATCCTTCTTGATGATATATTTTTATTTTTTTTATATATCAAAATTACTATTATATTTTTAATTATTCTAAAAAAACTCGTTAAATTCGTAGAATTTTTTGTCGAAAAAAATTATTCTTGCTCACAATCAAGAAATAAGATAATCACAAGTCTAAAGACAATATGGAATAATGTTTTATGGGCCAAGGCAAATATTTCTAGGATTTTCCAAGAAGTTGAGGTAAACTCGATGGGCCACTTCAATTGGTTTATGAATTTGATTAAGGATTAATATGTTAAAGTACTAATGTATATAATACATATTAATGATAGTTTTAATAATTAATGTAATAGCAAAATAACTATGAAGAATTAATTATGTAGGATATTAACTACAATCATGGATTGTTAACACCTTTATTACCTTTGTTTGAGGTTGGGGACTTGCATTTTAATGAGCAAGGAATAATCTGTAAATTTTTCCATCTAAAGTAATTAAAATATGATGAAATCGTTTCATAGGGACTAATGATGTTTGATGATAAAATTTAGCATGATAGATAAACAGCAGAAATAAATCGAGAATCTCTCAATAACAATGGAATCATCTAATATATCAGACAAGGAGAACTCCCTCTATTTTATTATCATTAACATTGGGAATTTACACTATAAGGATTTCTATTTTAATTATAAAATTAAAACAGGTTAATGAGCTGGGATACTGCTATATGGATTAGCAAATCAATTGCTTAGATAATTACACAACAACATTAAGAATCAATATTTATGTTAAACATATCAGTTGCTAGTGTTGTTTTCAGAAAGGATTTTGATTTCAGCCTCATTCAATATAACGAAAACGAAAATATGACGGAATATTATTTATTTATTTTGTAAAATTTTGGAAATCATAATGTGAAAAACAAAGATGTTAGTCTATAATATTTAGAAAATTAAATCTAAAACAAGTTTAATAAATAAGATTCAGAATATATTTTAAACGAAAAGAGTCAAAGTGTCTCGCCTAATCCCGAAAGCACGGTCTAAATATTTATTTATCAATTAAAAAATCATGTGGAGAAAAACAATAAAAAGATTTATCATATCAACTTTAAGACTTTAGGCCATCATTTACCTGTCAAAATAACCAATTTTGACTGCGCAGTTAGGAACCAATAAAATGTCTTTATTTTACCTCAAAATATCCTGTAGAAGGTTCCCTTGGATTAGAGACATCCGTATTTGTAAAGACATAATTTTGAAAACATTTAGTAAGATTATTATTCGATGGGAATAATATTGTATTGGATATTTACTTTCACAGAGAGAAGAGCTTAAGGATTACTCTGGACTGAGATTTCTTAAAGAATTCAAGAAAATTTCATGGATCAATGCGTTTACAGACAGTTGTTAAATTACAACTTAAATCCTTAGGCTATAAATGACAACTACCATCAATTCGTCATAAATGATGTTTTAAAAAGAAATTTTATTCCATAAGAATTCTTAGGTATATTAGTTATTACATAAAGGTCTTTTCAGTCTAAACTTAAATGAATAGCAAGAGTCTTTTCATAGCATTTTAAACTCATAATATGATATAAACAGGGTAGAAGAACCACAATTATTAAATGAAGATTAATAATAATATTAATAATGAATACTTAATATTTTATCAATAATGAAATGTGTCTTATATATAATCATAAACAATGTCTCCCTCCACAATTAAAATGTCTTCATTTTTCTTATCCAAACGAGTTTCATAATTATAAATTTTTCCTTAATGTGCCATGCAAAATTGAAATGCATCTGTTAGGGTTGCTCTTAGGTTATAGTTAGACATAAAAGCCATTTCATTTTCCAAAAACAATTAAAACTTCTGATTAATTGTTTCAAGAGCGGCTTTGCAAACTTTTTACATATATTTTGGACCAACTATGTCTTTCGAATAGTTTTCCTCGAAATATATAGTTCCATATATACTTGTTTATTAATGTTTTATTACTTATGAGTATTTTTGTATGACCAAGTTGAAAGGTCTGGTTGAATATTTTCCTTAGTAATGAAGTATTTTATATATTTTTCAAGTGTCTTTGTTTGATAAGGGAAATTCTTATGTTTATTACCAAATGATAACATTAAAGATGGGTATAGTAACACTCCCCTTCTTTCTTGTGCCATAGATGATTAAGGGTTCTATAATACTTGTTTATGCCATTCAACTAATTAGCCCCACACATATTGTGGAGTGTAGCTTCTGCTTAGTGGAAGTTTCTATTTATTTTTTGGTTATGGTATTGGTTCAAATTCAGATTCTTCGAATTCTGATGAGTTGAACCCTGGATAGTGGGATGGCCTAAAATATGTATGAGTAAAGGACATAAAATATAACACTATTCCTAAACCCTAAGTATGAAAACTCTCCGATTTTAATTACAACAATAGATGACTTAGCACTAAGGTCAGCAATCTTGTAAGGGCCATCTTGAATTCTGATTTACTTATAATGCTGTTGAATTCTTTTATCAATTAGAGTAGTCTGTTGTTTATGGATGTTGGGTATTTGTTGAGCAAATAATAAATTTCTTGCATGATTGACTATTCCCCAAATTTTCCGATTTATTGAAAAGCATCTTTCAAAAATACTTCATAAACTAAAAATTAACTATATTCTAATACCTTCTTGTTCTTCTAATATCTTTAGAGGAGGTTCATAAGAATTAACACTTTGCATAACATACTTAGCTTTATCGATGGATGTAATTATTTATTTTATTTATTGATCGTTTTCTAATGTTAAATAAGCCCAACTTAATAGCCATTATGGGCATCCTTCTTTCACAGTTTTGCCAAATATCTAATTGTCAATTTATACAACAGAGGATTTCAAGATGTTGACATTTCTTTCAACATAAGTGGAGATTGAAGGATTCTTAAAATTCTTCAAACAATCATAACTGCCACAATAACAGTCTTCATCTTCATTGACTTATATGGATAATTCTTCCATATAATCTATCTTCGTTTTTGTGTACAAGCAGAGCTTATACTCTCCATTAATGAATTATGTTCTCAATTCACAATTAGGTCTACATGATGTATTTATCAAAGTTATAGCATTTCCATATCTTGAGGCATCGACAATCTTTAATGGAAGATATTTTTTGAATAAATACAAGTAGATCAGAATTTAAATAGAAATCTTGGTGAGGAATGAGGTAGATTTGCTTTTTGTTAGCTTCTTGAAGTCTTTTCTTCAGAATAGCCTATTTCTCATACCATCTACTAGGTGTGTATAATTCTCCATAATAAAAACCTATTAGTTCATTTTCTTGAAATCCATCATTTTAACAGCATAATAATCCTTTTCCCTTATTGGTTATTTAAATGTTTGCATATTTAAGATTTTGACTTAGAGGATGATCTGACAGTATGTTTAGGGCCTTAAATCATATTTTATGTGATGATACTTGTTAAATATCTCCTCTAGTTATATTTAAGGTAGGTAGAAATTTATTTTAAACAAAATCATCATCAGTGGTGATTGGTAAATACATCATTAATTCGTGATACTAATGTTAATTTAGCCCATAGGTTTCCATTATAACATAGTCAATGTCCTGTTGTTTTTCTAATTGTCGTTTACTTTAAAAAATATTATATACAGTATACCTGAGAGTTTGTGTTTCATGATCCTATTCATCAAATATTTTGGTAGGATACAATTTTTGCATTATGCCTTCAATGCGGTCTCCCTAATTTATCACAAAGTTTTATATGCCTATGATAATAAATAGATCAGTAACCTATAAATTATGGCTTTTTAGCACTTCGACTATTCTGGTTAGTGTGTGACTCTAGATACAATTTTTATAAGTTCCTAATAAGTTGATTTTATTGAAAACCCTATGTGTCTATGTATTCAGACACATACTCTTTTATTTAATTTAGCACGGTTTAATCGTCTAATAATTTTTTATGTTTTTTTTACATATGTCTTCTTACAAGTACTTTTAAAGGTCATCTCCCACTTATTCGATTGTCCACGGACCTCTGTTATCTAATTCAGCCAAATACTTATTCAGCAACTTTCCTATATTCGTTTAAATACCTTGCGGATTTAGGCCTAGTTTTCTAGCTCACTCTATGAAAGCAAATATTATATCATCTTGCTTAGTATCAGTTTTTTTTCCTTAAATATTGATAATTCCTTACAGTCTGAACATGTTCTCTGATTTTCTTTGGTGGTTGACTTGATTCGGCAGATTAAATCATTAATTAACAATTTATTAAAAATGATATCCTCAAGAATTGCTTAAAATCGCATTTTATCCCCTCCAATATTGCCTTAGAAAGGTGTGAGCAATATATCCCCAGATTCTAAGTTTCTATCAGAACTTGATGAAATTGCTCAATAATCCATTCACTCCAGGGTTCATAGATTGACATTAAAAGAATTCAAAGAAGATGAATGTAAGCCTAAAAGTAAGTTAATATTTTATAAAAGAACCACAAAAAAAATTATCGAAGATAGTCCAGATAAAGAAAACAAAATAGCCATCGCTGCCATATTTATAATCAAATTAATATTATGATAAATGGTACATTCCCTACGATTAACGATATATAAGAAGATATGTTGAATAAAAGCCATAGTACTAAGGTAATTAATTCTTATTGAATAAGATGAGCAGCATTTTTATAATAATCTTCATAAACTATAACTAGATCATGACCCATTTGTCATAGGATTATCTTCAGATTAATAAAGAACTATCGAATAAAACTAAAGAAGCGAAGTACTTAGAGATATCCTTAAAGGATCAAAAGCTATGTTAGATTTCAAAAAGTAAAAATAAAAATATTCAAAAGAACCTTGGAAAGTAAATCTGTCAGGATACCAGCATTTGTTAAAGTCTTAGTAAAATAGAACTGATGTCTTTATAATATCTCAACTGATGAAAATTTAGTAAAAATATTCTAAAATCATAATTAATCAAAATTTTCTTGTTTTTTGCTTTTATGCCTTATTACCAATAGGCATCCAAACTCGTTTAGGTTATGGGCTGTGACTAACGGGAGGTGGTTTATGCAATTTATTTAGCAATCTAGATCTTGTTATTCTTTGCTGTTAAGGCTTTGGAATGCCGTTTTCTACCCTTTTTATCATTACATCTTTCATATAGATTCTTTGTGTATCATCATCATAAACTGTCTAAGTTGATGTTTCTCTTTAAGTTGCAGTTTCCCTTTAAGTTAATCTTGATTATTTTGCATCAGTTTATTCACTTTATGATCTATTTTTGATCTTTTCTGTTAATATGGGTAAATCATTATGGATTAAACTTTATTTAAATGATCTATCGGTTAATCGAGATTATTTCAATTATTATTCTTAGACTAATTAAGATCCTAAAAATATTCCTCTGATAGTTTCTTTATTTACAAATAATATGCCTTCTCCATCTTATATTCCATTTTTCCATTATCCCTTATATAATGTGCCATCATTCCAATGCATAATGCCATATCCATCTCGTAAATCATTTTTATACTCTCCTTGATATCTATTTCCATCTTGCCAAATATAAACTCCTTAACCATCTTTCATGTCATTTATGTAATCTCCTTCATATTAGTCTCCTAACTCACTTTTTTTCCATAAGCCTTTTCCATTTCTTAACCCATTTTTAAATTACCCCTTATAATAAGCCCCGGTACTCCAATAATATTCCCCGAAACCATCAGGCTTGCCTTCTTAATATTCTCCCATAAAAGTGTCACCATTTGCAAATCTTTCAACTCCATAACCATTCTTCATCGATTTCTTAAAATCACCCTCATATCTTGCTCCATTTATCCAAATATGCACTCCTTTACCTTCAGCCTATCCATTAATCCATTCTCCATTATATGAATCTCCTTTCACTCCTTTCCATATCCCTTTGCCATGTTTCATCCCTTAATACCATTCCCCTTCATAAGTCTCACCATTACTCCAATAAAACTTACCAAACCCATCTGGCTTATTTTGATAATATTAACCATCATAATAAGAGCCAGATGAAAACTATTCGTAACCTTTACCTTATTTCATGTCATTTTGCCATTCTCCTTCATAAAATCGAGTACCTCTTGTGATGAGAATTCCAATACCATGTTTCTTATTATCAACAAATTATCCAAAATATAAGGAATTTTTTGTGATTCTCACCTGGAAATTCTCATCCTTAAGGAGTTCCTAATATTTGGTAATCGTTTATGGCTAATTTTTATATTTTTTAAATATACCTAGTAATTCTTCACAAAATCTTAAGCTTCGTGCTTGTTGTCAGGAAAGGCAAATAAGAAACGCTTGAAATCTCTCATGGTTTGATTGATGAAGAATCCTCTTGCACTTCCATTAAAATCTGTAGAGTTATCATCATTTTTAGAAATATATGTTATATTCATTTAATAAACAATTACGAGCCACCAGAAAATGCCACCAAAATTCCAAACCAAACAACTCCTTTGCTCACTAGTGATTTAATAATATCGAAATTAGATGTGTAAAATGACAAGACCATTAAAATTGCCATTTATCCGATCACTCTCGAAAAATATAATACAGCTGGTCTTTATTCCCCGTATTTATCTTCCAATACACTAAATATGCATAATAACACGAATATCCAAATTGTAAATTAATCCGCATTAAATAAAATAATCAGTATGGAATAGACTAATGGATAAATTAACTCAGTCTTATATTTATCTATGATATATAAGTCTATAAAATTCTTCAAGGATGCACAAAAATTCATTCCAAATGTTTTAGCCGAATAAATACGAAATAAGTGATTAGGACAATTATCAGTAGGGTATATTCCATCTACATAGGCCCAAGCACTTTGAGCAGTCCAAATAAATAAAAATTTCAACCAAACATATATTAGGCTGCATATTAGATAACAGACTCCATTTATTTAATTTAATTTTCTATCCCATATCCACAAGTTACCAATATGGTTTGATAAACTAAAGGGTAATGTTAAATAGGAGTAAATATAGAGTACTATCGCAATTATCATAAATTAGTAAGTAAGAATTGCTTTTTAATTATTTAGAACTTATTTCTTGAATTCTTAAAATGGAATTAATGGACCAGAGTATAATAATGGTGCATACAACACATATCCAAAGTATTCTAAAGCGTTAGATTCTTGGAATTCAAAATGATATGATATCATTTTAAGTACACCCCAAACATAATAAGTTTAGAACGGAATTCTTCCTAAAATTCCTATTCCTATTTAATCCTAAAATCCATTCACTGAATAAATAATTGATATAATAATTAGATTAACAATCCAAACAATTTCATGGTAGTAGTTGTTAGCTTTTAAAATAATATGAATTGCATAATTAAGGCAGATGCAAAGTAAATATAATAGGAAACCAAATTAAGACATGAGTATTCCAAAAGCAATTCCACTTATAATAAAAAATACCCATCTACATTATCTGAATATATGTCCAACAACTATGATATTAAAAATAAAATATACAAAAGTAAATCAAGAGCATGATTATTATTTCTCTTAGAAAATAAATTAGTGACCTATACTCTGGATCTAGGTAATCAAAACTCCAATTTATAAATGCTTGATTAGATGAACCATTAAAAGAGATGTCTGAAACCAAAACTTTATGTTATTTTTGTCTTATGTACTGAATGTGTATGCAGTGGATATTGCGAATGGTATCAACCATATTAAAATAACATAAATCTCGGTTTAAGCCAGCATTTATTTAATTTTCTTTAATTTTTATTTTTCATTGGCATATTAATACCTGATCTAAGTTTCTTTATGAGATAATAATTTTCTTTTTTTTCAAAGATTTATATTAAATGAACTCAATCTAGTACCCCAAACCTATGTACAGACTACAAGCAAACCCCAGATAAGAGACAATGAGCTAAAGTTCCACTTGTTCGGTGGAATCTGACTTCATTGACAGGCCATCGAATCCAATGGCAAAGAACTTCGAACACAATGTCGAATTCGACCTAGAGGAGTTCATGAATTAGTTAGACTGATTTCACTTTTTTTTTATTTCTTTATGTGTATTATAATACCCTTTTAAATATATATTTTTTTTTGTATTTATGCTGATCATTTTATTGCCATTCGTATTAGGGTGCACATGGTAGGATGATACTGGATACACCTACGATCTGACGAAACTTGATAAACCAGGAGGTTGGTAGATTAAGGATGATTAATCTGGGATGGGAATGTTCTCGATGGTGTATATATTTAACTTTTGTGATTTTCATGCTATAAAATGTCATGATAAATAAGTAGCTGCAATGGAAGCACTCGCTGTAATGGGTTAAATTACAGAAAATTGCGATGTTGCGGGTTAAGTTGACTCAAAAAAAGTAACGCACATCGATCAAAATGACCCTTAATAGGGAATTCTTATATAATATAGCTTGGGAGATTTGTGTATGGATGCTAAATAATAACCTGCAGGTGTTATGTAACCAAGATAGGCATAATTTTACATAGAATGTGGGCCAGATGAGAAGGATTTTAGAGTTACGCCTAATGGAGAATGTGTTGATCAATTTAGAATTAAAAGTCAAATTGGATGCAGAAAGAAATAAGGTTATTTATGGAAATAATTAAAGGCTCTCATTGGTTCTTGGAATTAATATTTATGAGTCTCATTTATATGATTGTACGTTTTATTTACAATAAAAAAAAACTATAACTAGAGGGAGAAGATGCAATACCACATATTGAGTTATGGAGACGGATATAACCTATTGCAAGATAGAAATTTTTAACAGTTACTCAGAGAATTAGTTTAATAATTGCAAATAGGGGTACTGGGTATGCTAATGTTTGAGTATTATATATAATTTTTTTAATTTTTTTATCATGAGTAAAAAGGAAGTGAATAAGAAATAAACTAAGTAACAAGAAGAATCTAAATCTAAATTCAACTATGAGGAGCTTATTATGGCAAATTCCACATAATTTAAATTAGTTGCTGATAATTCAGGATATCATTATACATAATTGAATCTAAGTGGAAAAGGGTTAGATGTCCTTAATAATACATTCCATCAATACAAATATCTTGAAGAGATAGATTTATCAAATAATGGAATCGCAGATTTCAATGTTCGTATAATATTATAATAAGATAAGTTTCAAATATGCCCTTCCTTATAAAAGTTAATCTTGAATAAAATAATGTGAAGGACATCAAACCATTAGCCAATGAAGAAGGGTTCAAATCATTAAAATATTTAAATCTAAAAGGAAATAAAATAGCAGAGTTCGGACCTATTAAAATATCATTAGTTTCTCTTAATCTGACAGATAATAAAATTGAGAAGATGGAGGCCTTTGACGGAAATCCCAAACTGAAACAACTATTTCTGAAACGAAATAGAATTGCTGGATTCCAATAATTCTAAAACCTTCCTGAACTAAAGGAATTGAATTTAAAGGAAAATAAAATTAAATCGATAATTGGTTTGGAGTTAATTGGTTCTATACAAACTCTTAAATTGAAGAATAATAATGTAATTTTTTAATTTTATATTAGATTGATCAATTCGAAGAGGCATTCCCTAATTTAGAGAATTTACAATATTTTGATATTAGAGAAAATAAAATCGATAAATATGATGAAATATTGAAATTAGCTCCCCTTCCACAACTCAGAACTTTGATGTTTAAAGGAAATCCTTTTGAATCAAAGAATCCAAATTATTTGCTTGATACAGTTAACAATTTTTTAAGGCTAACTAAAATAAATAACATTTTTGTTACCAAATCACTTAAATTGAAGGCATTCAAATTCTAAGAGGAAAAATACTTGAAGGAGCAAGAACTTAAAAGACTTTAAGAAGAGGAAGAGAGGAGAAAAGAAGAAGCAGCACAACAATAATAACAGGATTGAATATTTTATATTAAAAAAACAATATAAAAAATATGTTTAGATTTCGATCCTTATGGAGATTTAGCACTGTGCATTTCCATCAAGGAAATCCATCATTATAAGCATCTGAAAATGTAACACTTAGAGGAGTTACTCTAAAAGGTAGATATAATGATTTGCCAAATTTGATATTTATTCCTGAAGTCCTCGATCCCATAGAGAATTGGATTCCATTTTTTACAGACAAAGATAATCATGTAATCAAATCGGCATAATTATTAGATTCTTGATTACAGAAATGTTCATATTGTGAGTGCTAGAAATTTTGGTAACTCTGACAGGAATCCATCATTTGATATTGAAGAATAAGCAAATGATGTCCTCAGATACATGTATTACAATAAAATTACAATGGCAACACTTGCAGGCCATGGTTTAGGAGCAAGAGTAGCCTTAGCAACTGGCTGCTATCATACTGAAAGAGTAACTGGTGTGTTTGCAATAGATTATACTCCTATGGATTTGAGATATCATGAATCATTCAAAGAATTATAAGGATATGTCCTTAAATTAAGAGAAGTCAATTTGAAATCCCCTAAAGGTGCCATCGATGCAAAATTAAAGGAAATTGTAGAAGTAATTTATTTTGTTTGAAAATATCAGTGCCCCAAATGGAGATCAATCTTTTCATAAAATTTGAAGAGATCAGATAGTGGTTATGAATGGAGATTCAATTTTGAAGATCTTTATCACAATCTTTCATTCAACAAAGGAGACAGTCTTGGATATTGGCCAACAAAATGTGGTTTGTTCACAGGAAGAGTGAACTTCGCATTCCCTGAATATTCAAGATGGGTCCATTTGGGAACAAATACTATGCCAATGTTGATTAAATGCACATAATTGAAAGGGTTTGGATAAGACATTTTATCGATCTAAGGTGATGAGAATCCATTGAATCATTGGGTTTACGAATTTCCAGATTAAACTTTTGCTTTCTCAAGAAAATTAACAAGGTAATTTCTAAAAAGTTTATAATTAGATTCTTATCATTATATGACGGAGTCCATGTCTTATTGCAAGATAGAAGTGAAGTTGGAAAATATTACATTCCAGAAGTAATTAATACAAAGAAAGACCTCAACCATGTGTATAGTGATTATACACCTGCCCACTATTATCATAATTGGAGATTCAACAATGTTTACAAAAAATCATAATGATAATTATTCAATAAAAAAATTCATGCAATATTCAATTCAATTTTTGTTAATAACAAATCATCTCTGTACAAGGTTCCAACTAATTTATCCTTGCTTCTAATTGGTCCGACTCCAGCTGGAGTTCCTGTGAGTATCAGATCCCCAGGATTTAAAGTCATATACATAGAAATGTAGCTTATTATTTGATCTACCTTGTAAATCATAGATCCTGTACAATCATCCTATACTGTCTTACCATTAATTTGTAAGTTTAATTACAATTCATGAGGATCTTTAACTTGTACAGGTTATATTAAAGGAGAAATAGGTAAAAATCCATCCTAACCCTTTGCTAAACACCATGGAAGTCCTTTAGCTTTAAATTTGGCTTATAATGTTCTATCAGTCAAATCTAGTGCTAAGAAATATCCTCCCACTAATTCCATAGCCCTCTCCTATGGAATTGATTTTCCTGTTAATCCAATTACCACTCCAAGCTTTATGATTACAAATATTCTCTACTTCTAATTCATGATGTATTTCATGGCCTGTGTCTGGTAATTTTAATGTATTATTCTCAGGTGTCACCAAGAAGAGTGATGATGAAGGTTTCTAGAATATTATGGGCTCCTCAGGTGGCTCTTTTTATCCCATCTCTAAGACATGATTGATATAATTCTTTCCAATGGCTAAGATTTTGGGATTCTTTGGTTAAGCTACATACTCGAACAATTTCATCATTTTATTAATATAAAGACATAAATATTTTCAAGATTTTTTTGTTGAAAAAAAATAATGCATCATTTTAATAAATATCCCTTCTTAGCTGACCTAGGACTTTCATTTGAGAATCATGGAGCATCGCTTGGTGGAAAATGGGTTGGAGATGGCGAATGGGTCGAATCATACAATCCAAATAATGGAGAGGTCATAGCCAGAATTAAACTTGGAACTATTTAATAATATGAGGCTGGAATCTAAGAAATGCTCAAAGTTAAGGATCTTTGGGCTGATGTAAATATTATCATAAATAAATATAGTTCCCAATACCCAAAAGGGGAGAAATAGTCAGATAGATCGGAGAGGAATTCAGAAGAAAGAAGGAGGCTTTGGGAATGCTTGTATCATTAGAAATGGGAAAAATTAAATCAGAGGGACTTGGAGAGGTGTAGGAAATTATAGATATTTGTGATATGGCTTGTGGATTGTCAAGATCTTTATATGGATTGGTCATCCCATCAGAAAGATAGCATCATTTTATGAAGGAACAATGGAATCCTTTGGGGTAATATATTTAAATTAAATATATAGAATTGTAGGTATTATCACTGCATTTAACTTTCCTACTGCAGTTCTAGGATGGAATATGGCTCTTGCATTGATTTGTGGAGATTTATGTGTTTGGAAAGGATCACCTTCTACAAATTTAGTTTCAATTGCTACAACAAACATTATTCATGATGTTTTGAAGAGAAACGATGTAAAAATATAATTAATTATTTTTATTTTTTAGCTCCCATTAAGCATATTCTTTACAATTTGCGGAGATGGAGTCTAAATTGGTGAAGCCATTACAAATGATAAAAGAATCCCCTTAGTTTCATTCACAGGTTCAACCTAAGTAGGAAGAATTATTGCAACAAAAGTAGCATCCAGATTCGGAAGAAGTTTATTAGAGTTAGGAGGAAACAATGCATAGATAGTTCATGAAGATGCTAATTTAGACCTTGCACTAAAGGCTGCAGTGTTTGCTGCTGTTGGTACTTGTGGTTAGAGATGCACAAGTTTGAGAAGACTATTGTTACACCATAGCATTGCAGATCAATTCATTGAAAAAATAGCTAAAGTATATTCTACAGTAAAAATTGGAGATGCATTAGAGGAGGGTATTATATTAATCAATTCTAGGAACATTATGCGGTCCCCTTCACACAAAGAATTAAGTTGAGTAATTTAGAAAGGTAATCCCAGAAATTTTAAGTAAAGGAGGAAAGCTAATATTTGGAGGAAAGGTTTTAGATGGACCAGGACATTTCGTTTAACCAACAATAATTGAGGTTGATAAAAATCATGAAATCCTTTAACATGAACTTTTCATTCCAATTTTATTTATAGTAAGATACACTGAATTAGATGAAGCTATATAAATTAATAATAATGTTCCACAAGGTTTAAGCAGCTCATTATTTACTTAAAATTTGAGTAATGCTTACAAATGGACTGGTCCTTTAGGTTCAGATTGTGGAATTGTTAATGTTAATATTGGAACCAGTGGAGCAGAAATCGGTGGAGCCTTCGGAGGAGAAAAAGAGACTGGAGGTGGAAGAGAGTCTGGAAGTGATTCTTGGAAATAATATATGAGAAGGTCTACATGTACAATAAACTTCGGAAAGACTCTTCCTTTGGCATAAGGTGTTAAATTTGATATTTGAGATATAAATAAATAAAAAATAAATTTAAATCAGGAAATATTTAAATTAGTTAGCATAAAATCTATATTTTTTTTGGCTCTAGTTTTAGCTTATAATTGTCCCTTAGAGATCAATTCATGGGCTTTCTCAAAAGCCTTTTTGGCTTAAGATATGTGTCCTTGTTCCATAAATATTAATCCCATATTATTCAATAGATGTCCATGATGTTTTTGATTGCTATGTTCTAGCGCCTTTTGATAAGATAAGATAGATTATTTAAAGAGACCCTTCTAATTTTAAACAACAGCAAGTAAGTTTAAAGATTTTATCAATAAATAAGAGTCTCTATGAACATTTTCATCAGGCACAGATTATTCTAGAAACTCTAATGCAAAGTCTGTTTCTTTAGCAAGAAAATAAATATATCCCATAATGTAGTAACATTCTTTGAGTTTTAAATCTTCGTTGCTAAGTACAGATTTTGCAATACTTATTGACTCAACTCCTATTTTTTTGGCTTCATCATAGTGCTCTTTATATTTTATATTAAATTATACGATACAATGCATGGATCAAGCCTATGTTGCAAAGTGTGTAAGCGATATCAGCCTTCCAATTAAGCCGCTCGTATTCTTTCAGCAAACGTTCATAAATATCTAATGCTTTGTTAAACCTATGAGCAATCATATTCAATTGTGCTAATTCTAAAGTCAATTTCGTAATTGTGTCCTAATCATTAATTATGAAATTTTTCAATAGGTATTCTAAACGTCTTAGATATAAATTTTTAAATACTCAATCGCAAGCAAAGGCTTGTTTTCATTTTTATATACTTAACTTATATAATAGATAACTTGGATTTAAATTATAAATATGCTCTTCTTCTTACTTTATTTTAGTTTTTGGTTCTAAATAACATATTCAGTTTGTAATTACAATGACTAAAACTAAGATAAACAAGCTGAATAATTTTCCTTGTTAAAATTTTCTATGGCTTGATTCAGTTTCTTCTAGAGAGCTGAATGTTAAGTTGTTTCAACTTCTTCAGTTCTCTCTGTATTCATCTCATCAACATTAATATTTTTCGGTTAAACTTATTAGGCTATTGGGTTAGGTCCAGTTGATATTATAGCTGACTTTTCATTTAAGGCTTAAGGTAACATACATGTGCTCTACTATCTACTTTTCTCTGGCGATGTGATGTTTGTTGATAAAGGACTAGTAAACAATAGACTAATTTTAAATCCTTATCTTAATCTGTCTGAAATTGTTGTAAATATTTATTCAGTTTTAGAATTGTAGTCAAATTAAATCCTTTCCTCAAACATTAACTCCTTTACTCCTTATTTAATATATGATTTTATTATTCTTAATTATAAATTTTCAAAATTTCAATAATAAATACTTCATAATGGCTAGACTTGTCTGGGTTCGTCAAATGTAGCCCTAGGAATAAGATTAAAAAATACCAATTTGGATTCTTTTCATAAAATTATTTTGCGTTAAATCGTAGGAAATATAATGCAAACACACCAAATAATACACCCCAAAATGCTCCCCATTTTGATATCACATCAACAATTGTCACTTTAGTAACTTATACAACTTTCATTTCAGAATCCAGTCTTATCCAAATTTAAAAGGCACTAACAATATATCCCTTATCGACGAATGTAACGTTAGATACATACAAAGTTTACGTAACTGGTTAGAGAAATTGTTCCTATTTTGTTTTAAATTCTGTCAAAAAGTTCCCAGTTGTTGTAACATTTTCCTTCTGCATTACGATTTCAACCCTATTGTAGAGACCATAAACCAAAAAATATTGATAAGCTAAATATGTGACTCCTTCAGTCTGCTTTCCAGTAATATAGTTCTTATCTTATGCCTCATTCTTCATGTATAAAAAAAATCTTCCTCCTGCAGCTTTCTTATTTTATTAATGAGTAATACATTTCTTATAAAGTCTTCTGATTCACAATTATTAATATTATCTACTGTGATGTTACAAAACTTAATCTGAATTCTTGGATATATGAACTTTTCAGTAGAATAAAGTATGCCGGACATATTTAGTTAGACATCAGGGCATTAAAAATCAAATTTACTAGCATCTTTTGGTATCCAGTCAGGATTACAAGTTTTTAGTGGAATGGGATTTTATTTATCAGCAACACCTGGATCCTTAAATTTAGTAGTCTCCTCCATATAAATTCTAAATATCTTAGGATCATTAATCACTTCTGTATATGATGGAGATCCCCAAAGGAATTGAAATGCAATCCCTGGAACTGTAGTATTTGATGTCGTTTAATCTTGTTACGAAAATTGAGTAATTTTTGGAATGTTGTAAAAGTAGAAATCTTAATAATCGATTTAACTTTATACCTATAAAACTATAAATTATGTATCCCAAAAATAAGAAAAATAAAATTAGTGATCCATAAAGTGATCTCTTTGTGCTTACAGGATAAGTTCTTGGTGTAGGGAGAAATGCAAATAAATCCAGATGAAACATTGCTCTTTTCCACATTGGTTGATTCCTATTTCTTAAAGGTTGTAAATTCTGATAGGATGGTCTGTCCTCAGTTGCTCCTAGGCTAACATATTATTGTTGCTGTTATCCTCTCAAACCAGAATCCTCAATTTTCATATAATGAAATATATATTTTATGTATGATTAGAAAACAAAATTCAAATAAATTTAATTTTAATAACGGAAGATATAGATGGCATTCTCAAATACAAATGACTCATCTTGGCTTGTAGGAGCTTCATTTATAGCCATTTTTACTATTTTAGGATTTGGATTACTTGCTGCAGGATCTGTTAAATTTAAGGCTGTTTAATCCTCCGTAATTTCTGTGTTTTTGGCCTCCATCGAAGCCATTTTAGCATTTTGGCTGGTATATTTGCCTTATTAATAAGATTGGTTATGGTCTTGCATTCGGAGCTGATCATAAATAATTTATTGGTGCTTCCAAATTTGCAGCTTAAGGATTTGATGTTAAAGATCACGTAAATGATTATGCTGACTTTGGTATGTTAATAATATAATCATTAGGTGTCTAGGTCGTTGGAGCAATCATTGCTGTTGCAATCTTCTCTTTCGGAACACTTGAAAGAGCTAAGTTTTTATCATTCAGCATCGTAGTTTTCTTTATAGCCGGTGTTCTTTATCCAATCCAAGCACATTGGGTCCAAGGTGAAGGATGGCTTTTTAATCTCGGATTCACAGATTTCGGTGGATCAGGAACCATTCACGTATTCGGAGGAGCTACTGCATTGGTCGCAACATTGATCTTAAAACACAGAAAAGATAGAGATGGCAGAATTGATACCATTCATCCTCATTACAGTCCCCTCTACATTGGACTTGGATCAATCATACTAACCGTCACTTTGATTGCTTACGTTGCTGCTAACGAATATGGAGGATAAGGTGAATCATACGCCAGAGCTGTAATTATTGTAAACTCCTTGATTGCTGGAGCCTTTGGGGGACTCACTGCATTTGCTGTTAACTACTTAAGAAGAGAAGTCACAAGTTTGATCGTCTTAGCAAGAGGAATCATTGCAGGAGTTGTAGCAATTGCTGCATCAGTTGAATCAGTTAGACCATGGGCTGCCGCACTCATTGGATTCTTTGCAGGATTTACATACTTATTAGTAGCCGTCCTTGTCTAAAAGGTCAAGATTGATGATCCAGGATAGGTTATCTCACAACATTTGGTAAATAATATAAATAATCATTTTAGGGAGCTGGAGCTATTGGACTCTTACTTTAAGGAATTTTCAACTATGACAACGGATTACTTTATGGAAATTCATTAAAACAATTCGGATTCCAAGTGGTAGGATTATTAGCAATTTTCGGATGGGCCTTACTTTCAGCTCTTTTCTTGATTCCCCTTAAAGGATTTGGACTTTTGAAGATCAGCTAATTAGCAGAGGTTGAGGGTATTGATAAGGCTTATGGTATATTTTTAATTTGTATTATTTTTAAGGTGGTGGTGAAGCTATCGTATTTGAAGATTAAGGTGATGGCTTACTTGCTAACGCAGGAAAGAAATCGATTTTCAGCTGAAAGAAATATTATTAAAAAAATATATATTATTATGAATAACATTACAGTAGCTATAAGGATTAAACCTGTTTAACAAAACTTCAAGACTATTATTGTTAATGGCAACACAATACATCTTCTGGATCCTGAATTAGAATTTAATGATTCTGTAGATGTAAATTATTTTAAATTATTTTGATAAGGTTTTGAAGAAAAATCGAATCAAAGACACTTAATATGATTTTGATATAATCTTATCAGAGAATTGTGAATAGAAGGAAGTTTATGATAAAACGACAGAACCATTACTTGATGATTTGCTAAGTGGATAAAATGTAACAATTTTTGCTTATGGGGCAACTGGAGCTGGAAAGACATTTACTATGATGGGAAATCAAGCATCAATAGGAATAATACCTAGAGCTCTTAGCGATTTATACAAAAAAGTATAAAAACAAGATTAGGTAATATATTTTTAAAAAGTTAAATTTAAGCTCCAAATATCCTTCTTAGAGATATATAATGAAACAATTAGAGATTTATTAACTGGGAAATCTTGTGATCTAAGAGATGATGGAAGGGCAGGGCTAGTTGTAGTAGGATTATTCAAAGCACCAGCTCCCAATTTTACTGAAGCAAATAATTTGATAAAGATTGGAAATTTAAGAAGAGCTAAAGAACCGACAGGAGCAAATGAAAATTCCACTAGATCACATACAGTTTTGCAAGTTATACTCCCACAATGCATTCTTAATTTTGTTGATTTAGCAGGATCTGAAAGAGCATCTTAAACAACAAACAGAGGTTAGAGGATGGTTGAAGGAGCTATGATCAATAAGTCTTTGTTGGTTTTGGGAAATTGCATTCAAGCACTGTGCTCTAAAGATTAATTCATTCCTTTTAGAGGTAGTAAACTTACTAGACTACTCAAAGATGCTTTGTAGGGAAATTCTAAAACGTGTATGATTGCTAATGTATGTCCACTACATTATGAAGATACCTACAATACATTATTATATGCCAATAGAACAAAAAGCATAGACAATGCTCAAAGCATCAATTTCACCTAAGTTATTGATTAATTGAGAAATGAAACAGAGGATCTTAAGAAGTAGATTAAAAGACAGTCCAGCAACACTAAGTTAACATTGTTTGAGTAAAAGGAAGATGTAAATTTGTAGAAGCATTTCGATTAAGAGAAATCTATTCTAGAAAAGATGTTTAGTCTTGAAGATATCATGATATAAATGTAATTAGATATCATCGATCATGAAAAATCCCAAAGTATTCAAGAAAAGAAGGAAGTTCAAGAACTAATAGACTAGAAGAATCTAAAAATAAATCAGTTTGAGTCAGAACAATTCGATTTGGCAGTTAAATTTAAAGATTTAATCTAACTCAGAAAGAGAGTTTATGATGTATATATTTCATTTAATAAGAAAAGATAGCTATGAAATAAGAGGAAAATGCTAAATAGATCTATAAAAGTTGTTTGCAAGACATTGAGAGACTCAAGGCATAGTAGGCAGCTAAAAGAAATGAAATGAAAAAGAAGTTCAAAGATATTGAATAGGATTATCTTAGACAGAGAAATAACTAGAAGAGTAGTTCAATGCCTAAATATGATGAAGAAACTTTAAAGGAAATTAAGAAATCTAGATTAAAGCATTTAAATCAATAAGTTAAAGAGGGAAAATTATGATTTATATAAATAATCATTAAGTATACTTTTCTATCTCTAATTTATTGAAATTGTCAATATTAGGAAGTTCTAGGTTATTTAATCTGATATTTCCCGATTTTAATTCAGCAAAGAATTAATCATTCAATAACTCTTACGCTTGTGCCCTCTTATTGTAAACTAGCATTTTCGATATGAAATTAAAAATATCATTATTAGGGAATGGCTTTTTCTTAATTTATGGTATCTTTAAATCAATTATTGGGCTTTCCATTTTAACTAAATCCTCAATGGTTGGAGTTCCAAGCCTTTTAATTATTTCTGAGAATACATCATCTTAATTATTTCCATCAAATAAAAGCGACAATAGAGCCATTTCTGCAATCACACACCCACAAGCCCAAATATCAATCTAATTATCATAAGTTCTGCTCCCTAATAATAGTTCTGGAGCCCTATAATTTACAATATTAACTTAAGTAATTGAATTCTCTCCTTTTTGTATATACTTAGATTATGAAAAGCCACACAACTTAAGTTCAAATGTTTAATTATTAACCAATATATTCTCTGGATTTATATTTCGATGACAAATTTAATGTATATGCAAATAAGATATCCCTCTGATAAGTTAGTAAGCAAACAACTTGAGAATTAGTATAGGGAATGGTTTTTATTTCGATTTATAAGATTAAATACACTATTTTAGATTCAATGGTAAGTAATCTGTTAATAAATTCAGATATTATTAATTTCCTTAAATTGTTGTAAATGAATGTTGAAGCTATAAAATATTAGGATGACATATCTCAGATAAGGCTTACAAAATCAGGCGTTCTCTATCTTTTTCTTATGAGTTCAATAATTTAACTTTTAAAGCAAGAGTTTTTTATACTTTTTTCAATTCAATCTTATAAATAATATTAGTTACTTTGTAAATTGTTGTGTGAAATTAATTTAGACTCTAATGACTAGATCCCTTCATAATTGGCATTATCTCATTATAATTATGTCTCAGAAACTTTTTTAGAATGTCATTCATCTAAACATTAGAATCTGTTATAGACTTTGTCTTTATTTCTGGCAACATTTGTAGCAAAATATAAAATTATTAATAAAAATCATTATATCATTATATGTGGTTTAATAAAATCTAATAAGCAAATTATTTTATTAGTTTCTCTTTAATATTTTGTAAGTCATTTATAATCTCTTCATAGATTTAAAAATATTTGTAAAACTGTTCCCTTATCAGCACATCCTCGTTATTATCTGAAAATTCATCCAATTGATAGGCTACCATCATCTTTATCATATCTGGTAGCTTTAAAATGTACTTTAAAACATCATATGCAATTAATTATATTAGGAATCTTATAGTTCTTATTGGTTTCATTTTTATTAAGAGGCAAAAGTATATTATCAATTATTAATTTAGTGGTTTATTATTTTTAGTTCTTAAATTAGACTTATTTAACTCATATTTTTTACTCTTTATCTATGCCTTAAAGTATTATATGTCAATATTTTTTAAAGTTTTGTTAGAATAGGTCAGTAATTCATTCTTAATATCTACTCTTAACAACTCAGATAGTTGATATCTCAATTAATAATGACTTATTTTAACTATTTATTTCTCAATTCCTGACATCCATGCATTTATCCCAATGGTATTATCATCTGATACAACTCTTGTCATATATAAATATTTACCTATGAAACATTCCTTATGGAATGAACAAAACATCATCCTTCCTCAATAAAATGAATTTCCCTTTAATTAATGCTCCTTTTTTAGCATGATTATAATTATCTGATGTTATAGGTTCGAAATCCCTCCAATTACATTTTGAACTTAAATAGACAACCTTGACTCCTTGAATGACTCCAAGATAATTATCATAACTATCATAATGCCATCCACTGTCAGTATATCCCTTAGAGCACCATAGTTAAATGGATTCGCAATCATTCGAAATATATTCAGGACATTTAACATCAATCTTAACCTATGCCATATAAAGGGTTAATGGTCCCTCATATTGAATAAATTATTCATATGTCATAGTAATTTAACTGATTGTTTGACCTGTGAATTAATTTGTATCTGAAACAACAATATCTAATGATCTATCCTCCAATATTTCAGAAATTTTCTTATCAGTAAAATGCTCTAATATATTGGGTAATTTAAACGTGAACGGCTTTCCTATATTTTTATGTTTACTGATTTTCTTCAAATGTACTTATTTAATCTTTAGTTGTGGTTGAGATAATAAATTTCTCTTTTTTGTCATTAATTTTAATGTTATATATTTTTAAGAGTATATTTGTTTCCCATTTAGCTGCTCTCGTGGTTATGACATTTTTGAAATTGGATGAATCAAGATTAAGAAGCGCTTTATTGTTAACTGGAGAATTTTTACTTTTAGCCTTTCAATTTTTACATAAAGTCAAAAAGTAGAACTCTATTGTCAGATCACTGATGAGATGCGGCTGTGTAGCATTGGCATTGCTTATTCCTGATAGCGATGCTAAATTCTTTGTTGCTGGATCTTGTATGTAGCATTTTTTAACTAAAGATCCAATTGTTTTTAAAATTCTAAATTGTTTAGGACATATGTTTTACTTCATTATGTTTGGCGGATCTCAGATGACTATTATTGTGGGAGTCCTTATTTCTTTGTTAATGGTAATAAATGTATTAACGAAATACCATTCTAAGGTGAGAGCTATTCCCAAGTTAAACACACCCATTAATATACCTGATAACTCATAAAGGGCGTCCATAAGGGAATATCAGAGTTAACCTTCAGAGGGAAAATTACATATGACTGACTAATTTAAAAAAATTTTTGATAGTTTTCCAGATGGCATCGTGATGGTCTACACAAAGAAGGAAGTGTTTTTCATCAATAAAAAGATCAGGGAAATGATGGGAGTCAATAACAAGAAAAGAGCCTTTAATAGACTCATGGCTCTCAGAAATGTTTAGACATAAATAACTGAATTGGAAAATTTATAAAAAATTTTAGAAGAAAAACGATATATGTAATAAGTTAGTGTAGAATTAGAATTAGAGAATAAGACCTATTTCTAAAAATCATTTGATGAATCGAAGTATGAAGAATTAAGTTCTGAGTATAAGTCCACTGTTCACCAAACTTCATAAAGTTTCGATTCAGTGAGACAGACTCTAGATTTCATGGTGCAGCCCCACATTTTAGATAGATCATCTAAAAAGATGCTGTGTTCCTCTGATGATTTGAATAATAGCCTATTTTAGGTAAATTTTAAGAAATTCGTACAAATTGAAAAAAATGATTTCATTCTTATCATAGTAAGAGATGTGACTTAATTCAACCAAATCAGTACTTTGAAAAAATCCCTCCAAGATAAATCATAATTGCTTAGCACGGTTGCTCATGAGTTCAGGACACCCTTAAGTTCTATAAAGCTACTGATTGAATAGATAAAACCAAAATGCAGTGAAGAAATGATGACAAAGTGTATTAGGCCTGTATTAAGTCAAGTTGATTGTTTTATTTATATGATACAAGATATGTTGGATGCATCGCAAATGAATGCTGGAAAATTTAAACTTAATTTATAATTCGTTGACATCAATACCTTGGTTTAGGATATTTATAAGATAATGGTAGTTCTTGCAGAATAAAAATAAAATGAACTACAAATATAACAAAATTTACCCACACAAATATATAATGATCATTATAAAATTAGGTAAATACTTATAAACCTAATTGGAAATGCTATTAAATTCACTTAGAATGGGATCATATAGATTGGAGGCAAATAAATATCACCCACCCATACAGAGATGTGGGTCATCGATAATGGTTAAGGAATTGCAGAAAATAATTAGTAGAGATTGTTCAAAGCTTTTGGTAAGTTAGAGGATCCTACAAATATTAATCCTCAAGGTGTAGGTCTAGGATTAATGATTTGTAATGCTATTGCCAAAGAGCTCTCTGGACCATAAAGTATTGGATTGAAAGTTGTCTCTGAAGGGGAAGGTAAAGGATCGAAATTTATATTCACAATCTTTGATTTTTAAAAATCTCAAACTTATTAGCAAGAAAGCATATTCCGACAATAGAGAATGTACTTTTTACCCCCAGAAAATTAAGTAAAAAAATTTGATAGTTAAAGAATGAGTGAATTAGATGTAAGCTAGTACTATTAAAAATGTCAATGTGCAGACATTTTAATAGTAGATGATGATTAATTTATAAGGAATGCGCTTAAATAATAGTTCGAATCTAAGGGCTTTCGCACTTAGGAAGCATAAAATGGAGATGAATGTATTAAGAAAGTTAAAAATTTTCCAACTGGAACCTGTGGATGTCGAGGCTATAAAATGATTGTACTAGACGTAAATATGCCTGGCATGAGTGGTATTGAAATAACAAAGAAATTGATTGCTTATGGATTTTCAGGATCTATAATTGGCCATAGTGGTTATTCTGAAGAAAAAGAAAAATAAGAATGTTTATAGGCAGGTATGAAAGCTTATTTCACGAAACCCTGCAAGATTGAAAATTTGCTAGGATGGGCCTAGAAAGCATCATGAAAATCCATTCATATGAATTTACTTATTAAAAAATAATCATATTATTCTATGTAGGGGTCTTTGAATCCATTAATATCTTCTAATTTAATATATGGTTTCAGTGCAATTTTATTCTTTAACTCTCTCTTAATACTTTGATAAATATTCTGTTCATCTACTTCTTGTTGTTACGAATAAAATTCATATATTGATTGTTGAATCATTCCTTAATCTATCCCTAAAAGTGATAACTTATCTACAATTGTTTTCCTTTAAAATGGTTTACAAAATATTGATAGTTTTTTATTTTTTATCATAACCCAATATAGATCTTTGATATCATAAAGAATCACTATTTCAAACTTTTGTTCAGGAAGCTTATCGAAAGTAGTAATTTTAAACTATTTGTTTTTATTTTAGAAAAACTAAAAAGTTTTATCTAGTTGCTCAAATTTTGAAGATTTTGCTTGTTGGTCTTAAGGAGTTTGGTTTTTTGTCATCAAATATTATTGCATTCGAAAATAAAACTAAAGATCTCTTTGATTTTATGAATTTTCTCTCATTTATTTATCCAAATATTCACAAATCTCGACAAATTGTTCATAATGCTTGTGAGATTCATAAACCTCTTATATCTATTTACATTTATCTACAAGGTCAATTATTTCAATAACATTTGCTGTTCCATAATCCTCATTTTTCTTTTTTATGTATTAATTCACATCATTTAAAAATTCACCACTAATACTAATATAATTAATGTCCAAGTCATCATCAATTTATGTTGAGTTTATAAATTTAAGATCATTTTTTATTTTTAGAAATTTTTCTAAATTAATCTAAAATAGTTTTATCTTTGGTTCCTAATTCATAAAGGTTATTAAATCATTTCTTTTTCTATCCAAAATCTGATGTAGTTACTGTCTAGATTAGCTACAAATATTTTTATATTCTGTCTAAAAATTATATTGCATTTGTTATGGTTTAAATAAATAAATAAATTCTATTATTGAAAATAATAATTAAATTCGTATAATCAAAAAAATGCTTTCCTTATTTTAGAAGTTCTTATTGATTTTCTAGGAGATACTTAATCAAATAGGCTTCTAGTTGTGGATTATCCATTGACAGGTGTCATTGTTGATATAGTCTTAATTCTTAAACTTGGTAAGGTAAGATATTAATGGGTTAAGGCTCTTTAACTTGAGAATCTCTCTAAATAGTTTGCTTTCAAGAGCTATTACAAATATTCTAAACCACTCCCTGAAATATCTATTGTATCGATATCAATTAATCCATAATAGTTGTTGATCATTTGTTGTTCTAAGCTTTTATGATAAAATGGATTCTTTCCAGTAATTAGTTCATAGAATATTATTCCCACTGAATAAATGTCAGATGCTTTATATTGCTTTGATGCCATCTATTCAGGTGCCATATACCCAGGCTTTCCTACATCCTAACCAAAATCAATCAATTTAACTTATTAGTTTCTATAAATGATATTTTCTGGACACAAGCTTCCATGAATAATTCCCCTATCATGGATATAAACTAATGCTTCTAATATTTGTCTAATAATTTATTTAGCTTTGTTTTCAGTCAATATTCCTTCATCATTCAATAAATCTCTTAGAGTTGTTCCTGTAGTTTGCTCAAATACAAGAAACACATATTCATCAGCCTCAAACACTTCATATAGGCACAAAAGATTTTTATGACTCAAAGTTCTTAATTTCTTAACTTCTTTTAGAATTTATGATTTTTATTTCTTATCAATAATTTTTATAGTTCTATAATCGTTTTCTTTGAAGTGATATGCCTTTGTTAAACCATTCATTTCTGAAATTAACTAATAATGCTGAAGGACGTCAACCTAAATGACATACTTAGAAATGAGATTCATAAGTTATTCGATATCACCAAATAATTTTATTGTCTGTTTTCCCTTCGATAATGATACTCCATCTTAATTTGAAATCTTAATTCTTTACACATACATATTTTCTACATTTATGGTTTACTGAGTTAAATATAAATATTACTGAGTTTGGGAATCTGAGATAGCTTTAACTAACTTAAAGATCGATTTATTAGAATTTTCTACTCAAGTAGATAAGTAGAGTTAGGTTTGTAGGTTGATTCATTAGGTGATTAGATACGAACAGTTCAGATTCAGTGTAAAATAATAAATTTTTACTCATTTATATCAATAACTAATATCGACTCCTTTTGATATCAATCGATTCTTTTTTTCACCTTCCTTTTTATAGGAATCTAAGAAATCCTCAAATATCTTAATATATTCCTTCAAATCTGTCTATTCTGCCAAACAAGGATAATACTGTATATCTCCAAACTATTAGGGTTGCTTTTTGGTTTAATCAATCTCGGATAATTAGTTCAATAACTTGGTTAATGTTGGCACGGCATCGGGGTTAAAATTCTTAGCCTAAGAAACCGTAAATGGTACACACACCTTTCCTAAAAAGAATATAAAATTAAAATTTACCAGTCTTAGGATGAACGCAAAATGGAGCTTTTAGCAAATGATTGATTGTTGTACTCACATTAGCATCTAGTCTAGGATAGAGGCACATCAGAACTATTTGATCAATAACTTGTTTGTGATTCTGTAGTCCATCACAAAGGGCTTTCCATAAAGTTTCGCTGTTCTTTAAATTTTTGTCAATTATTTTAATCATATCAGCAGGAAATCTTTCTAAATCTTTATTTATATGCATAAGATTCTTAATTTGTTCTACTACGTTGGGTTTTATTAAACTTTGCTAATCTTAAATTATGATCTAATCGAATTTACTCATACAGATTTAGACAGCTTTTGAGATAGTAGGATGCTAATTATTCTACTTCATCTTTTTTATTATAACACTACTTGAATCTCTGAATTAATTTAATGATAGATATCCAATAATCCCCTTTCTAACATTATTAGGCATCTTTCTAACATGTTCATCGCAAATCCATAAATGGATACCTCTTCTTCCTGAATATACCCATAATATGTGTTAGAATCCAAAATCCTCTGTCAATGTTCTATAAAGAACTTCACATGCTAATATTAAAAATTTCCAACATTTCTCTTTACATATTGTAGCACCTACACAACAAGTTCTAACTTCGTCATAATCATTCATATCAATATCTATGACCAATTCCTTCTCAATCGCTGTGCATTTATCTCTTTTGGAGGGAAGAGTATCAAAAACCGCGCCAATATCGATTTTTCTAATTGCTGAGTCCCCAGTTGTACCAACAAGTGCATTTTACATCCTCATGGGTTGGGTAAAGTGATTATAACGATTATACACCATCGTCCCATCAAAGTCAGCTTCAAATGAGAATTCCCTTCTAGAGATGTATGGATAATCAGTAGCGCTTGCATTCTGATGATCAATCTTGTATGATAGCCATTCGAAGAACTATTCATAAGGGAAAATGTGCTTATAGTAGGAATTCATTTAGGATCCCATTGATTATTCTGTGATCATTTTTATTTATTTTCAATTAAAATAATAATTATGAGCAGAACACCATAAGAACTTATGAATTAATGGCGTCATAAAGATGCCGGAGACACACCCTTCTTTATTAACTTCTAAAACTCAATCATGAATCCAAGGGAAGAGGGTTTCACTGATATGTTAGAATACACATGTTTGCCAACTTTCAAATTAAAAAGTATGACTTTTGTTTTGATGCTCGTTAATACATTCTATTATGTCATATCTCTTGTTTATGGACTTAAAGTTGGAGGTGAATTATTAGAACCTACACAATCGGTATAGATTTTAAAATTCAATAGAGTCTCTATTTTCATTAGGAATGTGCTATGCATATTTTATAAAATATTCAATTGAATACTAGAGGTTGTTACTATCAATTCTGCTCTATAGTAACTTTGTTAATTATTGTTCCTGTTAATTTGCAATTGCAATTTATGGGAGTTACGTAGAGAAACTTTTAGGATGGAAAAAACTTTGGATGATTGGGATAGCAGGAGGTTTAGGAGGAACACTACTTTCATGCTGTTTAAATTCAACTGCTCATGTCAATGGAACAAGCATACCAGCAACATATTTAGGATTATTATTTGGATATTTGATCATGAAATGGGATTAGTGGAATTACCCTGGTTCAGGGAGATGGTAAATGATGTCTTGGATAATTTTTGGAATTGGAATATTGATCTGGCAGGGGAAATCATAAACTTTAATTGATAGTGAAGCTAATCTGGGATCATTTTATATCGGAATGCTCATATCTTTGATTACTGTTGAGTCCTTGCTGAGAGTTAAACATAATTGTTTGGCAGCAATAGGTTTCCTATTTTTGAGCGTATACTTTAGCAGTACGATAATCTATTTTTTTTGGTATGGCAAACCAGAACTCTTGCCTTAATGATAATTTAATTTGTATTTTATTTTTTAAACAATTTATAATGTTTGAAAAAAATCGGTAGAAGATAGCTCAGACATAGGAAATTATTTAACATATAGATACATAATTGAATGATTATTTGGCATAAAGAGGATTACTTTAATCAAGTGGAGATAGATTTTCATCAATTGAAAAATAAATTTATATAGCAGAGTAAAAGAATCAATCTTTGCGCTCATACAATCTATAACTATAATAGCAAAATCATCAAATAGATAATGAAATGATGTAACTGAAATAAGAGTATTTGTATTCATAATATAAGTTTTTAAGAACGATTATACATGAAATTATAATAACAATAAAATGAACTTTAACAAAAATTTGAACAACAAGTCAACCAATTTGGAGAGAAGGCCAGGAATAGATTAATGAGCACTCTATAATAGGAAGATTAATACTCTTAATAATATAATAGTTTATAATAGGAAAAACAGAATTTAATTAAGTAGTTAAGTCAGTTGAAAAATTAGAATCATGTCATTAATCAAGAAAGAAATGAGCTGGAAGGATCTTATCAGAGCTTACTCTAAATGCATAATTAACTCTTGCAGGTAGATCTCACTTAAAATGAATTAAACTCTGGAAATAAATCTAATGTCATTAATATTTTGAATAACTATAAGTTGGAACTAGAATAATTGAGAGGAGCAAATGAGAGAATTTAATAGTAGATGAACTCTGAATTATAGGGATTAAGATTTGAATTACAGAGACAAAAGACTGATAATCAAATTTTGGTTTAAAAAGTGTAATAACAAAACCCAGAAATAAATGAAGGATTATACGAATAAATATTTAATAATCCTAAGCTGTAACACATAACTCCCCCAAAACCTAAAAAGAGGAAGAAATCAGAAAAAAGAAGAAAAAGAAATATATCATAAACCAAATTAACATATTTTCAATAAGAATTAAAAAGACTGTAAGATATTGTCTAAACTAAAATATAAACTAAAAGATCATAATAAGCATTATGATATATTTTTGTGTTTCAAATTAAATCATCAAAACTAGAATATTTATTTTTCTAATTCTATTCTGGATTATTTAATTAATTTTATTAAGGCTATTACCATGGATCATTTATCTTTGTTTACCAAACATTATTCGTTGTCTGCTGTTACCAAGGATCATTAACTTTCTATTAATCGTTAGCAAAAGGATCTATGACTTTAGTTTCAGGTTTAACATTAAACAAAGGTCTAGAACTTAATTTCTTTATATCCTGGAATGGCTTTTATTCTGTCTTTTAATCTTAGAATCCTGAACCCCAATCAGGAATTTGAGATTATACTTATTAGGATGGAAATAATGAATCGAACCCAACTTATTGTTATGGAAATTAGGTTTATTATGGAAATTAGGTTTATTATTGAAATGGATTCTATTATTAAAACGCTGGCTATTATTATTATTGTTGAAATCCGACTTATTATTATTATGATTATTATAATTAAATGGGAGGTGGTTAGAATTGAGTTTATGATTAAGTTTATTTGTTTGTTTATTAAATTGTTTATTAAAATTGTTACTAAAATGGCTATTGAACTGGCTATTATTATTACTAATTAAATTAGTTCTGTTAATAGACCTACTAAGCAGGTTGTTATACTTAAGGTACTTGCTAGGGTTATTAAGGACTTATTCTTTATTGTTGAATTGGTTGTGCAGTCTAAATATTAGCGAAACCAAATGGATCATGAACTGGTATCCCTACAGTTGGTTATTGACCAATTTAAATAGGAACTCCTGTTGGTATTCCAGGAGGCAATTCTTCTTTGATTTCTGGTTTGATTGCTTATTATTGAACACCTAAGTCAAACTATGTCAGAAAATCAAATTTATTGTTTGTTGCATCTGCTATTCTTTTTGGATCGGGAAGAGCTAGCTTGTAATCCACTAAAATCACTGTTGTATCCCCGTCTTTTAGGACCTATTGTATTATATCACAATAAAATTACCTTTTCTTTATCATCTTTTATTTTTGCTAATAAAGACAACAATGTCTCATAATATTCTTAGAATTCCTATTTAGATAGGGAATTATCAGTTAAATATGGAGTAACTTGAGGCAATAATTTATTTGCAATCAAATCGGATGACAAAGTTTTTGAAAGCATCTAATAGATTTTTAAGACAATTTAATTGATAGCTCTATCTGTTCCTAAAGATTTAACTTTTTCTAAGGTCTGTAAAACTATGTCTGAGTCAATTACATTCAACAATTTATATATGCAAACAAGGGATATCTTTCTTACTTCAATATTAGGATCCAAACAAAGAGTATATATTCTAGGCAGTATTTTTGTTTTAGAAAATGTGAATTCTGTATGCTCGACTATGAATTCTGTTACTCGAATTGCCATATCTTGTAGTTTAAATATTTTGCATTCGTAACATTTTATTAATAAAGGTATCAAATGTTCTTAAAGCTCTTTTGGTTAAATGTATTTATGAAATATTGGTATTGCTAATACCATATCATATAATACTTGTGCAGGAATTTCTTTACCAGTTATTATTGTCTTTATCTTAGGCCATATATCTGCTTAAAATTGTTATTGATTTAAAATATCATCTCTTCTCATCATTTCTAATATTATTTGAATAATTCCTGTTACAAGATGATCATAGCATGTTAATGATAATACAATCGGAAGCAATCTTTTCTTTAATATTATTTTTTCAAAAGAAAATATTATCTATGATAACCCCTTGAAAAAGGTAATTTATTATTACATATCCAATTCAGGTAATTTGTTGAGTATGTTGAATGTAATGAGGTATGGGTCCTTAAACCACTCATTTTATTAAAATTAAACTAAACTAGGTCTGTTTGTTGAAACTGATAGCATCTACGACAAAAATCTAATAAAATTGTCAGAAAAGTATTATCCATATTTCAAGACTTCTTAACTTATCTATTGAGCAAATTATCTGTATTATTCCACTTAAGTGAATTCTGGAACAGAGACTTTAGGATTTATGTATTTTAATAATCTCAAAACTACTAATCCGAGGGAAAAAACATCTGAAGTAAATCCACATTATCCATTTAGCTTGAAATTATGATTAATAAATACCACTTCTGGAGATGAGTATGATAAGGTAGGACTATTTTACTTATCATAGAAGTTGATCCCTCCTATTTCGACAATAGGTTATAATACTTATTGACTAAATCCAGATCCTCCAATTTTCCATCTTCCATTTTCTGTTATATAAATCCTGTCTGGTGATATATCCAAATGCACCTATCTAACATTGTTGTGTAAAAATTATAATCCATCTATCAGCTCTAATAAATGTAGTTTAATTTCAATTTCTGAAAACTGATACTTACCATCAGATAGGGCCTGGCTTAAATTGCATTCGATTCTCTCTGTTACAAATGCAATATATGTTTTTTCATCTACCAAAGGCTCTAATACATTAAGTATTGTAGGATATTTTAGCTTTATAATATTTTAGTATTCCTTTTTGGCTTAAGTATTTTATTTAGCATCACAAATCCATACAGATCCCAATTTTAGTTTACTCTTTCCATTATAAATCTTCCATTATCCTAACAGCATAAGTGGGTCCTTATCAACTTCATAGCCTTGAATTGATTGCACAGTTATGCTTTGAAATACTTTTTTTAGAAAATTTGTCATAAAAAATTAAAAATATAAGAAATAAAAAAAACTTAAAATTTTTACATTTCTATCGAAACAATTCTGGTAAGTAAAAAAATAAAATAATCGATAATTTCTTGTCTCCAGATTTATTTCTTCGATGTATTTAAATGATATTCGAAATATCATTCGAAATTAATTTAAGTATGAATTTGAAGATGTTTAAGGAGTCATTCTTTTACGATGATATGAATCCATTTTGGAATACTAACAAATTATAATTAGACAATTATAACCCATTCTTAGAGGACGAAATGTACATTTGCAAGAATAACCGTCTCAAAAAGCAAAAAATGAGCATATTTGGGAATTCTTTGATAAGGTTTTCCAAGGTAAAATATCTTTATAAAAAATATAAAGACCAGACTCAAATGGATGTCAATAGAGAATTGTTTTATAGAATAAGTGAGAAACAGTCTAGCTGGTTAAGGCATAAGAATAACCAAAGGCTCGAAAAGTTTCGAATTCTACGGAGATATCGAATAATGGTTTAACTACATGAGATAATTTACAATATAAATCAACTTCCAAGCCTAATACACATTATTAAAGAAGATTGGCAAAGGGAACTTCGCTGAGGTATATATTTTAGTAAATTTTAAATTATAGGTATACAAAGCTTAACTCAAATCCGATCAGACTTGTTATGCTGTGAAGTGCTTCAGGAAAGTGAAATTGCAAGAAATCGATAAACCAGCGATTATAAAGGAAATTGGAATTATGAGAAAAATTTAACATGAATCAGTTCTAAGATTGTTCGAAGTATTTGAAAGCGAAGAATACGTATACTTGGTCGTTGAACTACTTAAAGGGGGGGAACTTAACAAATTGTTAAAGAAATCACCTCCATTTTCGGAAGAGAAAACTTCTAAAATTGTCTATAAGTTACTAAAGGCAATTCAAAACATCCATGAGAATGGTATATTGCATCGTGATTTGAAACCTGAAAACATAATTCTCAGAGAGTAAGAAAACGTTGAAAATTTTTGCATAGCTGACTTTGGTCTTGCAGACTACTATAATCCTACTGGTAATTACATGTTTACGAGATGCGGAACACCAGGCTATGTTGCACCAGAACTTCTTTAGGACCAATTGTATGACTACAAAGTGGATATTTATAGTGTTGGTATTTTGATGTACCTAATGTTATGCGGTAAGCAACCTTTCGAAGGCCCAGATTATGATTCTATCGTCATGAAAAATTACTACGGTCAGGTTGATTTCGAATAATTAAAAATCAGCCAAGTTGGAATGGAATTCATTAAAGGTTTGCTTCAAAAAAATCCAGCAAAAAGATTTACAGCCTAAGAAGCTCTTACTCATTCGTGGTTTGTGTAAGAAAAGCTCACAAAATTGTGTTAATTCAAAATTCGAAAGCCTATGATAATCAATAAGAGATTATCAACATAGGCTCAATCAATAAATCTCAGTCCAATCAGTCCGCTTGGAAGTATGTCCCCTATGAGTACTCATTCGAAACTTGATGATGATAGTCCCAAGACGCCTAAAATGTAAAGTTTGAGAAAATCGACTACTACTCGAAAGTCAATTTTTAATTTAATGAAAATATGAATATATCAATCAGAGTTTTATTTATCCTATATTTTCTCTTGATAATATTTGATATAAGTCTGTAATCTATACACCTTCTTGATGATTAGGGTTCCTGGTGGAGCAACCTAGCTAACTCTTGAATTTTAATTTTAATTTTGAGCCATCGAATCTCTGGTTGTAATTTTCTGCTTCTTAAAATCCAATTCATCCTCCAAATCCTAATCCTCCTGTCCTAAACTGCTGACTCTGCTCCTTTGTTTTTTAGGCGTCTCTTTCTTCATTTCTTTTTTTTGTTATTAAGTTTTTTTAGCCCGCCCTCTTTTCTATTATAATTTAAATTTTATTAAAAGGATAATACTTTTTTGTTCTTCTCTTGTTAGTTCTTTATTATGGCCTCCTCATTGGTATTATCATTCTATTCGTTTTCATCATCCTCTTCATCCTAAAATTTATCCAAATATATTTGTTGAACTGATTTGGGTAAATCTTTCCATTCTAGAAGGACATCCTCGCCATCAGTCTTAATAGGGTCTTTGCCTTTGTCTAATTGATCTTTAACATAAGCTTTGAAGGCCTTGATGAAAAATAATTATTACTTTGAATTCCTTGACTTGCATCATTATTATATATAATAAATATTAATGGCGAAACCTTTTTAAAAGAATTTCACCAAAACCATGGAATAAGGTATGGGAGAGAATAGGAAACCCATACAACGATCACTTCAGGAAAATCATCAAGAAATATTGAACAATCTAATGTCCACTATTGTTGGAAAGCCAACCATTGTAGAGGCATAAAGAGTCCTCAAAGTGATTGATCAGTTAATTTTAAACTTGGAAACTTTCATGTATCTTGACGCTGACCTAGTCTAGAGGTTCTATTCTGGTAAATTTTAAAAGGATCTCATTTAAAATCTAACTGAAGAGACTCTATAATTGTTATAAAAGTAGGCTGAAATTGAATAAAAGTTCAAATTTTATGTCAATCTTGATCAGGTGAACAAAGAAGGTGAAGAAGTAGATGAAGCCAAAAAGTAAGAGTCTGAAAGATTAGAGAAACTGCTATAAGAAAATTTTAGAAATCTCATTAGAAGAATTCAACATTCACCAAAGGATCTTGAGATATTAAGACTATTGAAGTCTAATCTCAATCCAGAACTCAATGATTTAGTACATTGTGTTAAGTGTATGAGAATTGTCATGTTAAAAAAGCTTTCTACAGCAGAGGAAGAATAAAGAAATCATGTTGCTTAGCTTGAAGATCTTAAGTAAAAGGTATTATTAATGTAATTTTCAAGATTTCTTCCTATGAAAAAACAAAAAATCAATGTGAATAAGATTTACAAAAATTAAGATCAGAGAGAGCTATAAAGACAAATGAGAAGAAGGAAGAAATAGAACGTTTAAAGAGTGCTATAGCCGATGTTAAGGCTACAAAGGTTAAAAGATAGACTATGCTAAAAGATGATACTAATGGTAAGTTAGGTGTCCTTGAAAAAGATCATAAATCTAAGGAGGACAAATTGGGAACTGAATTGGATTTGTTAAAGAAAAGATTTCATAAGATGAAAGAAGAGAATGCAGCAGAAGAGACAGGTCTTAAGAGAAAGAAAGCAGCTTAAGATTAAGCATATTTTGAATCAATTCAACTATATGATTCAACGATGGAACAAGGCATGGCTAGACTCCAAGAACTTCAATAAGAATGTGCAGATATTGAAAAGGATCTAAAGGATAAGCAAAATTATTTCAGAGCAGTTGACTCAGAGAAGGCAAGAGAGAGGGAAATTGAAGAAGAATTTAAAAGAAAAAGAGAGCTACACTAAATTAATTTGGATAAAAAGAACGAGGCTGCCAAACATATCCAATATTTCTTAAATTAAGTTAAAAGTATGTATATATTTAAATTTTAGAACCATCGAAGAAAGGAGGAGCAAAGCCAAAAAAATGATATTAATATAAATATAATAATAATGGGAAATAATGAATGTAGCCATTATGAAAGTGGTAATGTACTCGCATCTCCCAATTCTTAATAAGAGGTATCAGTGATCACTAAAAAAGTTAAAAGTTCCTCCACCAACTTCTTATGCTTATCCGATGTTATTTGATGAATATAATGTTTATGTAGATTCCCTATCTTATGAGATTAAGGAAAAATTACAATCTATCCAACCTAAAAGACTGCATACTGATGTATTTCATTAAATAAACATAGAAAGAAAGCACTTCCCGTCCTTACTTCTTGAAAAGATAGAATTTTATTTATGTGGGCTAATGGAAAAATAAAAAACCAAACGGAATTGGCCATATGCTCAAAGAAGATTGGTATGCCTATGGAGAATTCAAGGACGGATTACTTAATGGTCAAGGAATAAAAATTTTAACTGATGGAAGCACTTTTGAAGGTATTATTGATCAAATATCAAGGGTAATTTTATCGACGGGGATTTGACAGGGTAGGGAAAATTCGAAAGCGAATATAAAGTGTATGAAGGAGAGTTTTATAGATCGATCTAACATGGTATTGGAAAAGAGATTCAGTTTGGTGAGGAATACAATGGCGAGTTTAAATATGGGTCAAGAAATGGGGATGGAACACTTGAATGGAAAGGTGATAGATACTTTATCTAATTCCATTAATAATTCAGATTAAATAAGAATAAAAGAAGATCTGATAATAGAATATATAAAGGCTAATTCAAAGATGGAATGATGCATGGTATAGGGGTCTATTAGTGGAAGTAAAATAAATTTGTTGGAATATTCTTCAAAAATCATATGGATGGAGCTGGTTCTGTAAGAATAAAAAACACTATTTATGAGGGAATATTTTCTAATGACATTCTATAATCGAAACTCGTTAAAATGTAAAATTTAATGCCATACTCTAATGTGATCGATTTTGATGACATTGAATCATAGAGGACTGACAGCCCATAGAAAGTTGAAGAATTTCGGATAGAAATGCTCCAAACAGACAAATCTCATATGTTGACTTCCACAAAATAAAATGAATGATATATATTAATAATTAATGGAATTGTAAGATGTGAAATATTTGCAGCAGTCTGAAATTGAAATAAAAGATCAAGGGTATTAAAGATATCATATGAAGATTTTCAGAATTGTTTTTTCAGGGGGAGTTTGATGAAGAATTCACTATAATTGCATTATATTACAAAAGAAGTATCCCTAAAACAATAATACAAATCATCTTAACAATAGCAACTGCTGGGAGCATTCTATTATTCTTTAGATGGTTCTTAGTTTTTAAATTAAAACTTTGGTACAAATGATCCTAATTAATAAGTTTTTCAAAATGTTCATTCGAGCAAGCCAAATATGTGTATATTAAAAAGTTAAGGAATAATATTGAGATTGCCGATCCTCTACTTGTCGAAATATAGATAAAAGATATTGATAATGTCAAATCAGCAAGAACTTTTGCATATGAATTCCTAGATTTTTATATAGATCCTCTAAATTATAAAATGTATTCCATAAAGTGCAGTTTTTCACATAAAACTTGCAATTAATTAATTACAGAAAGATAAGAAATTCCTAAAAATTATGGTCAGAATATCATGGACATCCCAGTTAAACCTATACCAGCCTTACTGCTAGATGAAATACTAACACCCTTTAACATATTCTAAGTATATATTCTTTTTATATATAAAGTTTGGAGCAATCGCTCTATGGAGTTATGATGATTATTTGATGTATGCAATGTTAATTTTAGCACTTACATTAATTCAAATATTTGTAGAGCTTAAGGAACTAAGAGCTAACTTGATAAAAATAAGACAAATGATTCTTTTTGAAACCTAGGTTGAAATACTTAGAGATGGAAAAAAACATATGGTTTCTTCAAAAGAATTAATGCCTGGTGATATATTTTTTGTTCAAAACAATAGCAAAGTATCTTGTGATTCAATAATCATTGAAGGACAATGCACCATGAATGAAGCAATTCTAACTGGAGAATCGATACCTGTGAATAAAGTTTCATTATTAAAGACTGACAATTTGTTCAAAAAATCATAAAACGAACAAAGCATGATTTACAGTGGAACAGTTTGCTTAAGAAGTTAAGGCAAGGATGGCTACTTAGCTTAAGCTCTCGTCTATCAGACAGGGTTTCATACTCTAAAGGGTAGTTTAGCGAGAACTATGATGTTTTCTAAGACTGAAACTTTTAGCTTTTAAAGAGATTCTGTCAAATATTTATGTGTATTGGCTACGTATGGAATTATTGCAGCAGGGTTCACATTATATTTAAACAAAGACAACGAAACAAGTTTGAAGGATAATATTATTGCAGCATTAGAAATTATTACTGTAACAGTTCCTGCAGCTCTGCCAACTGCCTTAGGAGCTGGAATATCACTAGCTATATCAAGATTATCTCACAAAAATATAAGTTGCATCAAACCTGATAAAGTAAATGTTGCAGCCAAAGTAAATATTTGTGCATTCGATAAAACTGGGACACTAACAGAATTAGGATTAGATGTATTAGGATGTAGACCTGTGAATTAAGGAGGAGGGTTTACAAGGTAAATGAGTTTAAAAGAAGTAGATAGCCATTTTTAATATTGTCTTGCAACATGCCACTCATTATCTATAATTGATAATTAAATTTAGGGTGATCCTGTAGATTTAAATATGTTTAAGGAAACTGGATGGACATACACTGATGATGGAGTAATAAATAATGAAGAATAGTTGAGATTAATTAGGAGATTCGATTTTACTGCTGAATAAAAGAAAATGTCTGTTATCACTGATAAGTTATTTTTATACTGTAAAGGATCACCAGAAGAAATTATGAAAATATGTCTTAAGATACCTCCCAATTATGATTCTGTTTTAAAAAGGTATTCTTCCAGAGGTTTTAGAGTAATAGCTTGTGCTTATAGAGAGATACTTAAAGAGGAATATAGTTAAGTTGAAATAGGAGATAGATCTTTGTTTGAAAAAAATCTAAATTTTCTAGGATTTTTGATATTTGAGAACAAACTAAAATAAGAAACCACTAGTGTAATATAAGAATTACAATCTGCAAATTTAAAAACCATCATGGTGACTGGAGATAATCCTTATACAGCAATTAATGTCTCGATTTAGTGTGGAATTTTAGAAAAAGGTAGAATATATCTAGGAACTCTAAATGGTGATGAAATATTATGGGATGAGATACAGGATTAAAAAGCTGATATTAATGAAGATAGAAGTTGTTATAGTTTAGATAATTTAAGCCAACATCAACTAACAACATAAGATATCTTAAAATTAACTATCAGATATTAGTTGGTAGTTACAGGAGATGTTTTTGAAAATCTTAGTTAATAATTTTATTCTGGGAAGGATAATATCAAAAAGATTTTACCTCATATATATGTCTACAGCAGAATGAAACCAACTAATAAAGGTGATCTTATGGGATTGATAAAGTCTGATGACAGAAATTTTATTTCATTTTGTGGAGATGGCACAAATGATACATGTGCCCTAAGATAAGCTGACATTGGTTTAGCCTTATCAACAGAGGATGCTTCATTAGCTGCTCCATTTACTAGTTCAGACTTTAATATTACTGGAATCCTCCCTCTAATAAAGGAGGGTAGAGCATCTTTAGTAACGTGTGTTGAATGCTTTAAGTTTATGACACTTTACTCTTGTATTTAGAGTGTTGCTACATTAACCTGTTATTATTATTTTGTTGATTTAACAAACAGTCAATATTTATTTTAAGATTTAGTTTTAATATTTCCAATAGCCTTCACTATGGACCTAACTAAGGCTTATGATAAATTAGCAAAATTTAGGCCTATTAGCGAACTAATATCTGTCCCTGTTCTAAGTTCTGTGTTAGTTGCATTTTTTTTAAGTATAGTTACATCAATTACATGGACAACTGTGATGATGGAAAAAGAATTCTTTATTGATTCTGCTCAAATCTATTAAGACAACACGCCAAATTATATAAATACAGTTACAACCATGATGGCTGATACTTAATTGTTAGCAGTTGGTTTTGCGTTCACTTAAGGACCTCCATTTAGACAATTAATTCATGAAAACTATGCTTTCGTCACAGCCATGACAATCGGATTTGTTGCCTAAATGTTATTTATTATTTCTCCAGAAATATTTGTTTGGACTAATGTAACATATTAATATATCCTTAGGCTGTTGAAGTATTTCCTGTTTACTTTAGATGGGAATCATTGGGATATTCACTATTGACATCACTTTTTATAGTGTTCTACGAAAAATTTATCACAATGTATTTAAACAAAATATATTCTTAAAAAGAGTTGGATGGTCAATAATGATATTTATTTATTAACTTATAAAAGGATAATTTTAGAACGATAAATAATTATATTTGTTTAATATTTATATGATCTCATGCAATATCTATTGCTAAACTTTGGGTAGATCTGCCTGTTTTAGCATTCTATAAGTTCTACTTCCATTTTTATGTTTTTACTTTCACATCCTCAGAGAGCAAATTTATCTTCATCTTTTGCTCCACAATTACTAATTATGATAACTCCTCTATAATTTTGGCTATTGAAAAATATGGGGTAAACTATCTTTTTCCATTTATTAGTTATTACTGACCCTTTTCATTTCTCAATGCTCCCAATATTGAATGGTTTAGAATAAATGCTATACTTGACTTAATTACAGGCAAATCTTTCGTTTAATAGACCCTCTCTTCATTTGAAGTAAACCATTTATTTTCTAAATTTAATAAATTTCTAATCTCTGAGGCTATAATTTTAATAAAATCTTCAAAAAAAATATCATCAGAGTTATGAGGCGGCTTTCTTGAGCAACACATGCAACTTGTGTCTCTCTTAATTGCAATATATGGGCAAAACACCCCCAATAATAATGGCATACTTTATTATAAGAATGTTAAAGAAGTATAATTCTAAAGCTAACATTAGTTTAAGAGCTCAGAAAATTGAGCTTTTTTAATTTCCCCCTATTAAACTTAATATTGAAATTGCTACTTGTATTTTAATTCAATTTATTTAGGTAATTATAATAATTGCTAGTATCTAATTTATAATTATTCAAGAATTGTTAGTTTGGCTTCTAATTGTTTTATTATGTATAAAATTTAATTTAAATATTTTTCTTATTCTATTGTTCTAGTATCCCATTTGACAATTTCAGGATCCTCAATATGTCTACTCACCTGTGTTTTATTTAATGATACATCACTGACATAGTTTATTGAAAGCGAATTATATCCAGCATTATTTCTGGTTCCAATTGTAGCTGTACCATAGTTTACACTTATAGAGATGTTATTATGTGCATTCATTAGTTTCGATAATTACTCATTTATATTGTGAGTGCATTCCAGTAAGCGCTGCTACTAATCAATACATCTTAATGTATCAAGTCTTATTTGTGCTTCATTCCTCTTATCATAATAATATACCAAGAATTTTTCAATATATGGTTTTTCAGCCATTCTTATTGCTGTTTCTATCAAATTTTCCTTAATCTCTTTGTTAATTAATACATTTTCCTTAAATTCACATAAGGTCAAGTAATATTTGTAACAAATGAGATATTAATCATTTAATTTGTAAAAGAAGGGTAGTGTCTGCTGTATCTGTTGTTGAAGCTATTGTATCCAATTATCGGATAGCCAGCTCTTCTACATAAAAATGTTAACTTAGTTTTCATCTATCCTTTGAATAAATTGACTACCAGCATCATAAATTCTGTATTAATCACTCCAACTGTTTGTTATTTTATCAAGCTCTTCTTTAAATTATTATTATTTTGGTTTTTATTATTTGAGCCAATCAAGATATTTTTCTCCCTATTTTATTGTTGTTCTTGCATCTGCCTCGTACTCAGCTCTTGCTTTCTCTTCCTCTAGTAGTTTGAAGGCTTCTTGTATTTGATATTCTTTATCAAGGAATGAGAAGGTTACTTGCCTTTTGAAATTGTTAAATTCCTCCTTAAATACTGGTGTATGGTTGTATAATTCTAGTAATTCTAAGCGTTTCTTAGCCTCTATGACTTAGATTTCAATTGCTGCCTCCATTTAATCAATTTCTTTCCAATACTCATATAATTCAACAGACTGTTTCAATTACTATTAGTAAATCCCAACAAAATTTGTTATTTCATCAAACACTCCATGATAAAACGAAATTCGTAACATAAAATTAAAATGGTTGTAAATGGTTTCCTCCATGTCTTTTTTGAACTCTAGGTTTTCTGTAACTTAGATTTTGCCATCCTACATTCGAAATTCGAGAAAAGTTCTTTCTAATTATCCACTTTAATATGCTTGGATGGTGTTTGCATCATTGGTTTGGTATTAGTTCATATAAAAGAAATGCAATAAAATAGCAATAAAAATTATACAAATGCGAATATAAGATTGTTTTATTCTATTTTCTTACCTTAGAAAATTTCTAAAAGAAACCAATCTAATGAATCATTTCAAGCCAATGAGATTCACAAATGATGAAAATATATGATATTCTGATTAAAACATAAGATTTAAATCATCTTCATAAATAAGTGGAGTGCCTGACTATAGCTTTAAATAGAATACTGTTTAACTATTAGAGTGATATTTAGAATTACAGATTATGCTTTAGAATTTTAATTAATTTTTTTATAAATTTAACATTTCTTTCAGATATATACATGCATCCGCATGAAATATAAAATATGTTCTTATTAGATCAATAATTTTTGTAAGAAAATTTCTTTTTAAAGTTTGAAAATAATCTGATGAATTTTTGTAGAAAAATATAAATCAGATTAAACTGCAAAACCCCTTTTTCTTTTTCTGCTTTTATCCTTGTTAGGATGCAGTCATAACTTCTTGTTTTTTCAATTATTATAAATGTAATTTGATTGCTTGATCAAATGCTTCCTTTAATCCCTCTTATGTCATTGCACTAACCTCAAAATATTATATTTCTTCATTTTTAAGTAATTGAATTACTGCTTGTTTTTAAATGTGTTTTGTTGAGTCTGTCCTCATATCTATCTTATTTCCAACAAAGACAATCACATATTGGCCACTTGCAGTGTTTCTTATTTCAGGAAGCCACTTTAAATTTATTTAAATTATTGTACTTTTTTCATAGCATTCTCAAATGTTACTTCATCCACAACAGAGAAGGTGATTAGAAATATATTAGTAGAGTCATAAGAGAGTAATCTAACTTGATCATATGTTTCTTATCCTGCAGTGTCCCTAAATAAACTTTTAATATACCATAATGATAATGTGTATTCTTCATCATTAATGTTGATAATGGATGAGTAGTTTTCAAATACTGTTGGTATATAATCAGTGGGAAATTTGTTTGTTGTATAACTCAATAGCATGCAAGTTTTTCCTACTGCTCCATCACCAACAACAACTATTTTAATTTTTTTCTCTATATTCATTATTATATATTTAATTTTTTGATTTTAAGTTCCTATAAAGCAAAATCTAATTTATATAGAATATTATCTACTACTAATGTATTTTTAATATTTAATATTATTTAAAAATGAAGGGTCCAATTCCAGCTAACATATTATAGAAATATCAAGGCATGTCTTTTCATGAATCTGTCATTAAAATGGCATGGGAAGCTGTTGATAAAGAAGATGATATGATTGAGAAAATAATTGAAATTTAAAATAGAAGTCAAATCCCTGATAATTAAGTAATAATGTTTCATATAAGCAGGGCCATGATGACGATCATATCATGAATTAGGCAATATTGGATTCCTTAGCAGCAAATAAGAATTAATAGGTGGCATTTGAGATTATGAATCCAGAGTAAAGAAAAAGGAATGATTCAATCCCAGTTGGTTTAAAAAATGTTGGTAATACCTGTTATTTTAACTCATTGCTTTAAACATATTTCTTTAACAATGAATTTGTGAAATCTATTTTGAGATTTCATCTTGATAATGATAATGATGAGGAAAATGGAAGGAGAAGTCAAAAACTGAAAACATCAATAGAATTAGTAATGCAATTATAAGGAATATTCGTGAGCATGATTGGCTCTGACAAGAAGTATGTGGATCCTACTAATGTTGTAAAATCTATTTGCGATGATTTCGGGAATCATCTTCCAATCGGAGATTAAAAAGATGTAGGAGAATTCAATAGTTTCTTCTTATCAAGAATAGAAGAAGGATTACAATCAGGATAAATTAAGAAAAGCATAATAAATGATCAGGAACCTCCTACATAATCAAAGATTTTATAAGATTCGTCAATATTAAGATAACACTCATTTGCTTTAACTGATGACTCATTAGTGGCAAAGCTCTTCTTTGGTAAGCAAAAATAAATCCTTGAATATAAAACTAAAGGCAAGGTCGAATAAAATACCAAAGATGAAATATTTAATTTTATTCCATTAGATGTAAGACAGGGCAACGTGTATGATGCTTTTGATTCCTACTTGGTTAATCAAATAGAAAACTATAAAACCGATAATGATGAGACTGTCACGGCTACATAATATAATTGGATAAGCGAACCTCCATAAACATTAAGTTTATAAATCCAGAGAGTTTCATATGATTAGTAAAAAAGTAAATTATTTTTCATTTATTTAAGATGAATCTGTGAAAATTAATGATGTATTCTAATTTGAATAAGAATTTTTTATAGATAGGTTCTTGTACAAAAATGCGGCTGAGTATCTCAAGATTAGGGAATAGAATTAGAAACTTAAGGATGAATAAAAGTCGATTAGAAAGAGTTTAAGTTCCTTAAATTAATTCTATGAAAAATAAGATCTTTCACTGATTGTTGATGGGATGATCAACTTCTTAGAACTCTAATAAAATAAATCCGATAATCCAGCCTATTTTGGCCAGAAGGGTGATGTTAAGTCATTCATTTAAAATCTAAAACAGTATCATACAGAGGTTTAGGCGAAAAAGAATTATTTTTAGAAAAAAGATTAAGAATATGAGGCTTAAAAGCAAGCATCTTTTAATGGGCTTAGAAAAATTAAATATACTTTATAATCAATTTTGATTCATGAAGGGATGGCAAGTAATTTTTATATTAAATTCAATTAGACTCTGGTCATTACTATGCATATATCTTTGATAAATCATTATCTAAATGGTTTAGATTCAATGATATTCACGTAACAGAAGAGAAGTGGGAGAAGGTGTTATATGATTCAATTGGAGGCAACGGAGTGTAAAATGCATATCTACTTGTTTATGTTCGTGATGATATTCACATCAAAGAAACAAATAAACTTTATAGATCTTATCACATTAGTGAGTCTCCTGAATATTTGAAGGATTTGTATGGAACATACCTAGAACCTAATTAAAAATAAGAGATTGTGAGAGAAAATTAAGCATTCAAAGAAGACATCGCTAATTATAAGTTTAATCTTACAATAGATTCAATAATAAATTCCTACTCCAATAAGTTTTCATATATTAATGAACAGCAGAGGGCATTTAAACAAAAATATGCGAATAATAATCAATTAAAGTTCAAACCCTAATACACACTAAATTTAGCGTCCTACATCAAAACTATTGATGAGAACAAAAATGACAATTTGATTAAATATCTAATAGCTGACAGTTCGGTTAGAGAGTATCATCCACAAAAATTTGGATTATTGGATGATCAATTAACCGAAGGAGTAATATTTTATTCTTATACCATTAGGAAAAACTAAAGTTGATGAATAAGTTCAAAGCCTCATTTAATGATTTCAAAAGCCCTAAATAGTTAAACCTTTAAGAAAGAGCTGCCTATGAAAGATTTTAAAACGAGTTTCTGCAGAATGTAAGGTATGGATCGATACTACTCTATTTCTTCAACTAATTTATTGATGGAAATTATTAAATTGCTCTATTTACATTAAATTTGCTTTGTAAGGAAGTTTAGGGATTGCCAAATGCAAACAATTATAAAAAATACACTGACAATATGAAGCAGCTACTACCTTTAGTAGTTTTAATTAAGACTGCCACAAAGGAATTACCATATGTAAGTTATACTCATATTTAAGAACATACATTTATTGGGATCAACACTAAGATTTTTGAAAAATAAATACTATGTCAATATAGAGGTAAAATGTTGGAATGTTTAAATCACAGTGTTCCTAGCAGAAATCTAAGAGTTGAATCCTGATAAGGCTTAGGATAAATTGAATGAAAGATTCGAACAAGATGAGGATTCATTTAAAGAATTCGAACCATTGCTCTCAGGCCAGAATGCCGATCTTGAATAATTCTTAAATTTATAAGCGTAAGAACATGAACCATTAAACATCAACACTAATCATCAAACTGATTAATTATTTGAGGGAATATTATAGACCTTTGATAAGGTTAAAGTGCAGTATAAGGTATAAAACATATTATAGTATAGCCCTATATAGAATTCTAGTAATAATTAACTCCAAGTAATCTTCCCTTGTTTAAAGAATAGAGAGACGAGATATTCAAAAAAGGAAAATGATATATTAATAAAAAAATTAAAAATTTGTGATGTTATAGAGATTGAAAATAGTAAGGAGGTTTTGTGAAGGATACACATTAGATGAAATAGAGGACTATTGGTATGGATTACTTAAAGTAAAGGACTTAACAAGCAGAGAGCATTTTTATCAAGGTACATTTTGTATGATATAGAAATTAGATTCATTATGGAAAGTGTTGAGCCACTTGATTGGGAATATTGGAGACTAGCAATTCGATTAGAGGAGCATATTGTTAAAAACTATCATGCCGAAGATATAGACCATCATTATTTCATTTTAAAAGAATTTTAGGAAAGAGGTTTAGCTTGTGATAATCTGTCAATTAAAATAACATAAAAGATTTAAGATTTCCACGATAATTTCTCCCATATTTATTGGTATATGATTTCTGAGGCTGCTTTGTATAGAGATCATACAGAAAGTTAATTGATGTTCCAACCTATTTTATTTAAGAAGGCATTAGAGCATATAATTTTAGAGATTGATGAATATGATATGTGTTTTATAGCATGGGCTATTGGAAAATATAGTCATATTAGATACTATCTTGGATTAAGTGAGTTTATGGAGAAAATTATCTAAGTTGTCTTTTTAAGGATATAATTATTTGAATTGCAGCACTATAAATTATTGTTGGAATATCAACTTAAATCACATCTGACATTTTACCTTCATTTATATGCTGAATTCATATCTAATTTAGAAGAGTTTACTACAAAGCAACTTGATGAAATTATTGATATCCTAAAGATGTTCTTCCAAAATCCTCACTCCTTTGTATATAAAACGCATGATAACGTAAGATCGGCTTAGATTACGATACTAAGTGCAGGGGACTATTATAAAATTAACAAATTATAATTTGAGGAATTAAGTTGGATATTTCATGGATATGCCATAGTTTAGTATTATGAAGAATACATATTCGAAGTTATTAAAGATGATCCTCATGACTACCCTATAACAATAAGTTGGCTACTTTTTCTAGGTTTATTAGATGATAATAATGTGACAGATGATTTGATTAATAAAGCCTATTAGGACAGAGATGTTTTGAAACTATACCATTTCTAATTTGTCACAAAATATTTTGAAGATTTTAGGCAAGTTAACATTATTGAAAACATGATTAAGAGCATAGAAATAGATTCTGACCTTCCAATACGAGATCTAATTAAATTACTATTGTCTTATTCAGATATGACAAATGAAATGTTTACCTAATAAGCTTTAAATTACATAGAAAAAACTAAAAACAATCTGGATAATATAACAGAATGGGATCTTCAATTCACATTAAAATTGGCTATTAATAATACAATAACTTCTGCCTTGATAGATATATTAAAAGGATAAGAAAACTAAGATTTACTTCTTCGTATGGTAATAATATTAACAAAAGAATTTTTACCTAACTAAGCTTAAAAATTAATTTTAACTCTATTAGACAAAATTGAATTTGATAATGATGATGAGTTTTTCGATTACTTTTAGAAGAAATTACTAAATACTTTGAGATTTAAAGATTTCTTTTTAACTGATATGAGTTATAAGCAAATCACTGATTATTATATTTCTCGGCTAAAAAGGTCTAATATTAGTTCTTTCATAATCGAATAGATTCTTAGTTTTGCGTAGTTTCTATCATAGAATTAATCTGATAATCAGATATAGAGAAATACAATAAAGGATATTGTGTAAATTTGCTTAGATAATCAAATTGATTAAGGAGAAAAGTAAAAATAAAATATGAGAATTATATTTCATCTTATAGCTAAACATAAACTTCCATTCAAAGAAATAATCATTTAGAATATAGACAATATGCTATTGTCAACAGATACATAAGTAAAATCCTTAATTTATATCTATGATCATCTTAGTAAAGCTCAGCATCAATAACTAATGAAAATTTATAACGATTTCAAAAATTAGGAGAACTGGGTTTAACTCTAATTGTTGTTAAGTATGAGATACTCTGATGTGAAGGATGATATAAAACAAGTTGAATAATAGTTGAATCAATAAGGGGAAAAATGGATGACATAATATTAGAGCTTGATAATCATTTAAGGATTTAATATTTAAGAAATAAAAAATAACTTGCCTGCATATCATTCTCTTTTAAAATCTCTGCTAGAACAGATTAATAGCAATTTGTTTAATTTTGATCAAGATGATTGGATACACATTCTTCATCAGTTTCTAGCAGTAGGTTATAAAGATGAATGTCTTTTTGAATCAGCAGTCTATAATTTTCCACTTGCTCCTTATATTAGTGGTGATAACATATAAAAATTGTTAAAATGTTTATAATAAAGTAATTTACAGGAGTTTACTAAGATTGCCATTATTGTAATTTAGAATAAATACAAGTATACTTCTTTCGTTGAATTATATTACCCTACTCTTCTTCAATTAATTTATCAATAAGCAATAACGTGTTAAGAAGCATAAAGTATTGCATAAGAGTATATCGATAGCTATGAAATCAACTAAGAATAGTTGAAGAGTTTAATACAGATTAATTGTTTGTTCGAATTGTAATTGAAAGAATAACAAATAGATTATATCCATCTTAATTATTTAGTTTTATTATATTATTAGAAAATTGCTCCTTAACAGTGGTTTACTAATTAACTTTAAGCTGAAAAATTCATATATGCTTCCTAAGAGAGTGTTAAATTAGTAGGTGAAGTATTTACAATAATGGGGCTAAACTTTATTACAAATAAAATGGAGAAGGATATTATTTATGATTTCCATCTGCCAGATAATGATTAATATATTTTATTAATAGACTACAGATATTAAGAGATGGAACTATTTATTGATTACTTAATAGATAAACTAGCTAATAGGAAACCTGTAAAACTCAATTTTGGGGATTTACTCTAATCTTAAGATAAAGTTAAGTACTTCATAGAATAGGGAATTATGTAGAGTTAAAAAACATAAAACTGAAGAAAATAGATTTTGAGTGTTTATAATAAATATGTCAAATTAATTGAAGTTTATAGCTGTCTACAAACTATCAACTTTGAAGATCGTTTGCTATCAATTCTCTGATACTAAGGAGGAAGATTAGATTAAGAATGAATCTTCTAAGGTAGCCATATAGATAAAGTCAATAAATCTAAATTCAGAGGAAAGATAGAAAATAAACACGAACAATGGAAGTTGGTTTTGTAGATCAGATGAAAAGGATTTGACATATTTAGTACTTACAGGTAGATAGATATATATAATTTAGTCAGCACATATCCTGAAAGACATGCGTATGCCTTAATTACTGAATTATAAAATGAGTTTGCAAAATTGGGAAATTATCAATCATAGGATGAGGCTAGTTTAAAACTACATATAAAGAGACCCATGAAGGAGATATGCACTAAATATAATGATTTGGCATCGATAGATAAAATATATTAAGCCTAAGAACAAGTATATAGAATATAAAATTTAAGGTAAACAAAACCTAAGTTGTAATGGAAGATAATGTGAAAAAGATGCTACAAAATTAATAAGACTTAGATGTTTTATCAAATAAGGCTGACACATTGAATGTTAATGCTTAATCATTTGCAAAAAATGCAGAAGAATTAGTATCTATAATTATAATCCTTAGGCATCAATTATGTACTGGAGGAACATGAAACTTAAAATAATGATTGCTTTGATAGTTATAGCTGGCCTAATGTATGTAATGGTTCCTATTATTATTCAAGTTAGTGCAAAGTGATTTATATTTATTTAAAATTAATTTTAATGGCTTATATACTAAATTTTAATCCCTAGTAAAGAATATATTTAGGAAGCATAAACGATGCAACTAACCTACAGTTTCTAAAATCAAACTAAATAAAAGCAATTATTAATTGTATAATTATATTAATCAGAGGTACAACCGAGACTCCAAATGTGTATGAGTTTAAAGAAGAGTTTCTTTATTTGAGATTAAATATAGCAGAAAATGATTTTTCAGAATTGATGAAATGGAGCCAATAGTGTTTAGAATATATTTAGAATTATTCGGAATTTAACATATTAATTCATAGTTAATTTGGAAACAAAAGAGCGCCAGCAGTTTTAATAGGAATATTAGGATTGATATATCCCATTTAGGTTAAAAGAATATTGTTTTATGTTCAAATAAAAAAACCTGACATATAATTAGATATCGATGATTTATAATTGGAATGGGTTATGCAATAGGAGGAACATATTTATTAGAAGGAGATAAAACTGTCATTAGATAAGGAACTGACGTAATTGTTCAAATGTAAGTAATGCAGAACACAAATATTTACTTCTCTTGATTTAATTCATGGATTAAGTATTTATATTATTTTATTTAGAGAAAGTACATGTTCCAGTTATTTTGTTGAGAAGCCAGCTAAAGTTAATCCAGAATTAATGGATGGTAAATTTAATTGCTAAAAATGCAATTCAAAAATAGGAGATTTTAAATTAACAGGAACAAAATGTGGATGCGGATAATGGATAGCACCTTCATATTTATATTAAAAATCTAAAATAGATAGAGCATTTTGATTTTATTTTAATTTTTTCAAAAAATATTATTTTATGTTATGTTAGATCCAGTTACAAACGCACTTATGTTTCTTGCTCTTCCATTTTATTATGGGTGAACTGTTGATCTATTAAGTTAGTAATCTAAGTAAGCTCTATGATAATAAAATTAATAATACTTTTATTTTTATCGTTGATGGTCGATATGTAATCCTGGGACTGCTCCTATAAATGGAGGATCATCCTTTTTTAATGGTGAATTATCTATTATTCTTCTATTCATATTTATCTCCTAATGACTCATTGAACCTTCCTATTATTTTCTTTGTCTATCTTATTCTATTTGATTAATTAGTTCTTATCTATATTATTATTGTATTTATTGTTTTCTCTCACTTTCATTTCTTTCTATTTTTGTATATGCTTGCTAGATATTTTATATAACTTCATAATCTCGTTGTCTTTTATTTATTTCTTCTCGTTAATGTTACTATTTTTCGCTCATTTAGTTAAGAATGGTATTTAATGTGTCCTATTTCATTTTATCTTTTTATGCTTTCTCTTATTATATTCTCTGATATTCCTAGAATTGTTTCTCTAATGCAGCTTCTTCTATCATTTTTTTCTATAATTCTCTTTGTTACAGCTCCTTAGTAACATATAAATCATTATATCTTTTAAGAACATTTTCATTTTAGCCATACCCTCCTTTGAGTTTATCAAGGAACTTATTATATATTAATAATACTTATTGTCGTTATAATTCTTGATCCTTAAGTCTATCATTTAACTGTTACATCATTTCTTGTTCCCTTTATTTTTCTATTTATTATTCAGCCTTCTTATATTCTTCCTACTCCTTGTACGACTAAGTTAAGTCTCGCTTCACTCTTTCTTTAGTTTGTATTCTACTAATCATATCAAATTGTTCTGCATCCTACATTCCCTTCTATAAAGCCAACTAACGTTATCTCTCAAGTTAAAGACTTTTTCTCTTTTTTGTTTTATTAATATAATACCATTTATTCTTTCTTCATGCTCTCCTATTCCAGACCATATTTAGCAAATTCTTATGCTTTTTATTTTAGATCAAAGTATTTCTAATACTCTTAGTAGTCCTTTTCCTGCTTATCCTTATCCATCTATCCTAACAGCTCCTAATCCTGCTTATTTTTCATTGCATTCTATAACTTTTATTCGTCGATCAATCTTTGTAGTTCTTCTCGATAACGCTACTTCCTTAAATTTTAATCCTCTTTCTCGCTCATTTCATTTAATTCCTATTGCTTGCGTTGAACTTCGATGATTCGTTACCATTCCCCATTTGGGTCTAAAAATATTTTTTATTTAGTACCATTTTTTTATTTAATCATAAATATATTTAATCAGTTATTAAAATGAATGAAAATTTTTATAAGTTTTAATTATATGATGGCTAGAGAGGATCATTTCACTGCACATTTATGATATTTTTGTAGTTTGTTATTGTTTATATAAATTAAGAAAATAAAATAAATATTTATCTATATTATTGTTTTAATTAATGTTATACATCTAGAACTTATAAAAAAGTAAGTGATTATAAGATTCCCACAGTTTAATCTAAATTTATATAGTCTTTATCAAATTTTTAAATACTTATCGATCAGAATTGTTTAAATTAAATTATCTGATTAATACTGTAATTAATTTATTTATAAACTTTGTTAGGAAGGAACTAAGAAATAATATTAAAAAGAAACAAAAAGAAGAAGAAAAAATGTCACTAAGCTACGATTACTTATTTAGATTTGTATTTATAGGGGACTCAGCTGTAGGAAAGTCCTCATTGCTTGCCAGGTATGCAGACAATGAATTTTAAACCAATTTTCTTCCAACAATTGGAGTCGACTTTAAAATAAAGACAGTCGATCATTCAGGGGAAGTGATAAAGATATAAATGTGGGACACTGCAGGACAAGACAGGTTCCGCACAATAACCTCTAGTTACTATAGATCAGGTGATGCAATAGTCATTTGTTATGACATCACTGACAAACGATCATTCGATAATGTAGAGTATTGGATGAGATCCATAAACCAAAATGTTAATGAGAATGTGATTAAAATCCTTGTTGGAAATAAATCTGACTTGGAACACAAAAGATAAGTTCAATATGAAGAGGGAAAGGAACTTGCTAATAAATTTGATATGGAGTTCATCGAAACTTCAGCCAAGACTAGTAAAAATGTAGAGATAGCATTTGATCGAATTATCGAGAGTGTTTACTAGTAAAAGAAGAAACCTGTAAAAACTAATGTTGCTGGACCTTGTGTATTGTAAAAGCCTGTTAAAATGTCACTTTGGGAGAGATTCAAAGAGATGTTCTGCATATTCTGATAATCTCCATCTGATTTTTATTATTATGTATATATGAATATTTTGAATTATCAATTCTAATGTATTTCTTAAACTTAATATTATTCTTATATACTAATAAACAAAATAAAGATGAATAAATAATCACCTGTAATTAAATAATTGCAACTTGAATGCTCCTTATTCAAACTATCATAAAGATGCTTTAAACTATGCACAGGATATAAATAAAATCATAAGACCCAGGATTTCATTTATGACAATATCCAATCATCAGAATTCGAATTATGTATGAGAAAGTGTGCAAATGAATTAGCTTAATTTAGAGAAATGGTGAAAAGTTAATTTATAGATGATATGACTAAAGTATCAGAGTATAATGATAAAATATATAATAGTTTTTATGATTGATTTCAATCAATTTCTATATTATCGTCTGAATCCACTTAATCTGAAAAATCTCTTATTATTACAGAACTGACCATGTTACTTTTGATTATTGTATCCTTTTTCACTTTAACCTCTTCCTTAAATTCAAATTAATTTTTTAGTAATGGACCTGCGCTGTCAACACCACCTGTGCAAGTTCCAAACTTATCCTATTCCTCTTCGTTATTAACCTCTATCTTAAAGTATTTGTTGTTTTTAATTTTGATTGGTTTAGTCACTTATTAAGATCCTTAGCCCTATTCAAATTAAGGACTTTTTGGTTCCATCATACCTTCCTCAAAATCATCTAATTAGAAATCATGTTTTTTCTTGTGTTAATCTTGAATCAACTATTATTTGAACTGAACATCAATCTCTTTTACCTCCTCTGATGGTCTTCTGCCATAGTTGAAGTTTTATATTTGAAAATTTTTCGCTTTGTTGTCGTAAACCTTTTTGACAGGGGATTTAGGGCCTAAAGCCTTGACTTGAATAAATGGATGCATCTATAACTATTTTACTGTCCATCTCTCATTCGGGTTTATTCTTAGACACTTAGTAATGAAATCTCTAGCATCATCACTTTTTAATTCATCTGGGGTTGGAGGTGGCTCAGTTGCATTCCCTATTTTAATCATAATTTGGAGTGAATTCTTTATGTCTTTGTATGGTGGATTGCCAGTGGCCATTTCTATGATGGTGCAGCCTAAACTCCAGATGTCAGCTTTTCTATATATTTTGAGACTTACATTCCATATTATTGCTATTTAATGACCTCTGGTGCTATGTAATTAGGTGTGCCACAAATCGACCCAAGGGTTTCGTTCATCAAGTCTCCCATAATCTTACTGCTCCCAAAATCTGCTAATTTAGGTTAGCCGTTGTTGTCTATCAATATGTTTGCTCCTTTGATATCTCTATGAATAACACCTTTAGAGTGTAAGTAGTCCAATCCATTCAGGATTTAAGTCAAATATATCCTGATCATATTTTCTTTGAATTTCCCAAACTTCACAAGCATGCTCTGAACTGACCCACCAGAAACGAATTCTAAGAATATATTAAGGTAGTCAGATGTGTTCTCAGATCCATAGTATCGAACTATATTTGGATGTTACAACTTTGAAAGTAATTCAATTTCTCTTTATAGTGATAATACTTTCTAATATTCTGATAGGATAATACCTCATCTTTTTCCTTCATATTGCCTTTGTAAACCTACTTGACAGCCATAACCTATCCAGTTTATCTGTTCATCCCTATGATTACTCGACCAAATGCACCTTATCCAATCTATTCCCCTTCCGCCCATTTGATTTCTGTATTTTGAATAGGAGTAGTGGCTTACTAGAGTTCTTCAGTTTATACTTACGATTTCAAACTCTGAGACATTGGTTGTACAGCTTCAAGTTTTTTAGATTTTTTTTCATATTTTTATTTTGATTTTAAGCAACTACAGCCCATTGAAATTTATTTTAATTTTTATATTAAAAAACTCATAATTTACAAATGAACTCTAATCCTAACAAACTAAACTTACTATCAATCCGTAATGAACTTCAAAAGAAATTTTTCAATAAGACTCTAAAGCATGAAAAACCCTGTAAATTACCTAAAAGGTAAATTCAACCCCAAAATTATTTTTTTAATTTTAATAGAGCGATAAGAGCGGAAGATCTAAATCACATTCAAAGGGAAAGCATTAAAATTCAGGACGGAATAAGATTTCAAGAAAGATATTAGATGGGACACGTAATAGGCTAAGGAGCTCATGGTTTGGTTAGGTATTTAGATGACAAGAGGGCTGTAAAAATATGTAGATCTGGAGACCCTGAATTGGTGAATACCTTTATCGATGAATTTAAGAATTGCAAATAACTAAACCACGAATATATCATGAAATGTTATGAATGTTTTGTCGATGAAGGCACCGAGACTCTTTATATGACCATGGAATTGTGTGATATGCCCACTTTAGCCTAAATTCTTAAAAATAAAATAATAAAGTATTTTTTATGGAAAATTATAAATTTTAAAAAGTGAAGACCAGGCCAAAGCAATCACCAAAAGTTTACTGACTGCTGTCAAACATATGCACGAATAAGGCATAGCTCATCGTGATCTTAAACCTGACAACATCATGCTTATTAGAAAGACAGATCCTGGTTTGGAATTCTATCCAATCAAAGTAATCGATTTTGGAGTTAGTCGGAAATTCAAAGTACTCGAGAATCAGGACCTAATCGATAGAGATATGTGGACCAGAACAGGAAACGCTTATTACTGTGCTCCTGAAATATACAATGGTGGAGGGTATGATCATAAGGTCGATATTTGGTCAGTTGGAGTTATCCTCTATTAGATGCTTCTAGGAAAACTACCATTCTACAATGAGTGTGTTTCAGACTTAATTGAGAACATAATCCAAGGTTAAATAGATATTAATGGTTTAAACCTCGATTATAGGCTAAAAGACTTGTTAAAGAGGCTGTTGAACCCCAACCCCTCTTCCCGATTAAATGCTGCGAGTATCATATTATGTTAAATAGTGGCTTTGCAACATCCTTGGTTCTATTGCGCTCTTAGATTTGATCCTATCTCTCCCAGCAGTGATGAAAGAAAACCTCATCGAGCAAGTGTTGATCTAGAGGAACTTAACATACCTCATGAAAGGAGCCCTCATTAACGGTGTAATACAATGTCAAAGTCGATATCCACCTAGGACACTCAGCACATAAAGTCGCCCAAAGAGTTTCTTGAAGCTTAAGGAGATAACATTGAATCTGAGAGTCCTTTGATTCGACTGAAAAAAATAGAAAATGTAATTAATAGATAGATACACATTCACAAGAAACCTACAGACTAGATAGTTAATTATGGTGCTGCTAGAATTAGACTTAAGTTACTGGATAAATAAAATCTTAATACTATAAATGAATGACTCATATAAGTTATTTATTTCTTTATGCAGAAATTTATCTCTAAGTCTCTGCAAAATTCTTTATTTTGTGAATTTTATTTTTCTCTTTCTCCTTTTTTATGTGTTTCTTTTTTATTGTCTATATATCTTTATTGTACTTATTTTACTCATTCAGTTATTGTTCTGCATATTTAAACCCAGCCTTTGGTTTCTTTATATCAAAGTCAACCTAAACTAATCTACCATGAACTTTTTTTCCATTCATTTGTAATGCTTTTTTTACACTTAGATGTGAATCAAAATCAATATATGCAAATCCTTTAAAATTGCCACTCTAATGATTGTAAACCATCCTAACATTTTCAATTTTACCACATGGTCTGAAAGCATCTCCTATCTAATCAGCAGTCAGATCATATGGTAAGTTTTTAACAAATATTGTCGTGCAATCATCTGGTGGTATTTCATTCGATTTTTTTATCTGCTACCCTTGTGCAACCTTCACTTCTATGTATCTACCATTTAATTAGTGTCTGTCTTTCAATAAGGCTTTTTCAATCGATGAGCTATCCTTAAATGTAACATGGCCATATCCTAATAGTCTTCCTGTGTCTTAAAATTTTGGGAGTTTTACATTTATTATTTCTCCGCAGTCAGAAAATAAATCATAGATCTCTTATTCGTTTGAGGTGTAGGGTAGTCCAGAAATAAATATTTGACTCATATATTAAAATTAATTAAAAAATAAAATTAAATAGAGCATTTATATGGGAATCTGCAGCTCGAAAAAGTAGGAACCTAATTAAACCAACAACATATTTAAAAAAGATAATGAAATGTAGCACAATTAGGATATCAAAATATCCATAGCTACGAATGTTCAATCAGAACAGCACCCTTAAAATTTACAATCGGTTAAAGTTCTCAACTCGAATGAGAAATCAGAGCAAATCATGTTCTCTGATTAGTTAGAATATTTACAGAAAACCCTCCAAAAGATAGAAATGACAAATTAGAAAATAGAACCTGTAGTAGAAGATAAAGAAATCAAATATTTATTCGTTGGCTCTGAAGATTTGGAAATAGAACAAGTTGCCATCTCCAGAATAGACTATGATATGGCTGGTGAAAAAGAAGATTTGAATTTGAGGAAATTTTCCCAAATAGGAAAAGATTTCAGTTCTATGTTTAATTCAATGCAACTTATATAGAAAAATGGAAATAATTCAGCCTCATTTGTGGCTCATTACAATGAAATCGGATTTCATGTGAAGGTTTTCTACTCAGTAAAATATAAAGAATTCATTTAATAATTGACTGCCGCTTAAGATTCTATCCTATTGAGTACAGATCCTATTTGCCAGGCCCTCTAAAAAGGACTTCAACCATATTTAGGGTTCGACTATAAGCCAAATAGATCATTCAATGGTTATGGCGATGTCTACTTGGTATCTAAACTTTAAGAAGTAGGATTTGCATAATTTATGTATCTAATACAATTCATATAAGTTTATCACAAGTTGGAATTGAAGAAAGAAAAATAATGGCTCATTAAATTCTGACAAAATACAAACTACTAGAGTAACTTGATGCAAACATATTTTCAATAAGGCCTCTTAATATGAATAATTTGTTTCTAGAAAATGGTAATTTAATTTTAACAGATTGGTAGTTTTTACATAAATAATTTGATAAATACTATCAGAAATCTTTATTTGTCATACCTGGATTGTTTCCATTATACATATCTCCTAGTGACCTCATAGATTGCATAGAAGTGCATTTAAAATTCATAATTGTTTGCTTGCTTACTAAAACTTCCCCTAAGTATATAATTTGATATAATCTAAGTTCTCTTGATTACATAAGCCACTTGTCTGGAATGAAACAAATGTTCGAATAAGCATTAAAATACACAAAAGGTTTAAGATCTCAAACACCATAAAGAAAAAGCTCTTATATATCAGCTCTCCCAGATGAATTGACGTAAGAGGAATGGATGAATGAGACACTGAGATCATTATATAAAAGATTAATTACTAAAGGGGAATTCAGCTTAATTGAAAATTATTGCTCTAATAAAATTAATTATGAAGATTGGCAAAAAATAAAAACAATGGATTTGACATTATTATAATAAAATTTTTGAGTTCACAAATTATAAAGTCGTAAGGTGGATTTATCTGAGAATATTAATTAGCTATCTTCAATAGCTATATCTTCGGGCTCTAATGGATCGTAGTCATGCTATTTCTCCATCTCAAGCTTTTCAACAACATTCATATCATCATCAAATTTTCTTACTGTAACAAACTTATTGGGTTAAATCAAGGCTAAGCATTTCGAGTTGAAAGCAATTGCTAAAATTGGTAACTTATATGATAAAATTTCTTAATAGGACGAATTTTAATGTAGGTCAATCACATTATAAATTTAAATTTTCCCACTCTTGAAACCGAGAACTAGGTTATTCTAGTGCACAGCCATCTTAATTATTAATTCATCAAAACTTCGATCTTTGACTTATGTTAGTTTTTTTGTTTTGCTATCATAAGTTATCTTTGAAACAATACTATCGAAATACAAGTAACTTCTATCATTTTCATTGATTTGAGGGTGTTGTAGGACTATGAGACTCTACTAATCAATAATTTAGATTTGAATAAGCTTATTTTTTAAATTAATCTAACTCCTGACTTGGTTTGTATATCTTGGTTATATGTCTATTTGATTTTCATATAGAATTAGATTGCCATCTGAAGAACAACTTATTAGAGAGTTGTTAAAGAATTATATATAATTTACCTAATCCCTCACAGTAATATCAAGATCAATTTTAGTCTATGATTACACATCATAGACTAAAATATGCCCCTCTTTAAATGTATTAGCTCTTAAAAAGTATTTTGGCCCCTTCTGATCAATTAATTTTTCTCGAATTTTCTTATCTATCTTCCAAAATAGAAATTATTTTATTAAATGTTCAGAATCATTTAATTATACCTATAATTTTGTTCTACCATTCTTTTACTTATAGATTTCACCGTTAGAATTCAAATATAAGAGGTAGTCTTTTTCATATTTTTGCGAGAACCAAATAGTTATTTATGAAATGGAATACTATCGAATAAACGATTGCTTATTTTAGCCTACCTCAACAGATAAGGTATTATATTAAGATTTCATTCTAACGCTCATTACTATTGGTATTGGAAGATCAAATTTATTTATATTTTAGAATTTAGGATTTATATTGCCATTATTATTTTCTTAGACTTAATCATCAGAATTTAAAATTTAGGAATCTACAAAAGTTGTGTTAGCTTACAGAATCTTTTATTAGTTATTTTTCCCCAACTACTGCTATTACTATTATTATTATTATTAGTTTTAGTTTTATTTTTATTTCTTTGCTTTTTCTTCCTCCTCTTTTTTAATTCTTAATCCTTACTCTTCTTACCTTCTTCTTAATTCTTCATCTTCTTTCCTTTTTCGTAATTCTTCTTCTTCTTCTTCTTCTTCTTCTTCTTTAACTTATTTTCTTTTTTATTCTTCTTCTTCTTTCCTCCTCTTTTATTCTTCCTCAAGCTTTCTTTTTTATTCTTCTTCTTCTTTCCTCCTCTTTTATTCTTCCTCAAGCTTTCGTTATTATTCCAATTCTGTTATCCTTCTTTATTTTTCCTCTTCATTTTTCTTTGTTTATAATTCTTTCTCCAACTATTATTTTACTTCCAACTCTTAATTTATTTGTTATTCCTCTTTTTCTTGTTGGATTTATTGACTATTTTTCAATTATTGTTCTAACTTTTTTGATTAAATCTATGAATTCTATTAAATTATTGATTAAGGCTTAGATTTTATCATTGAAATAGGTTAATTAATTTCTGAAGGAGCTGGTCCTACTCGAATTTAACTAACTAAGAGAGTTTTGGATTGGGAATTCTGGTTTATCGGAGCCTATGAATTTATTTAATATTCAGGGATTACGTTCAATTATTACTTTATTCTTTTTTTTGATATAACTGATCTATAAGTGAGCTTTTATTAATTTGTTTTTGTTTCTATACTTTAATTTGGATTTATATCTACAACTTCTTCTTTTTTGATTAATAATTATATCGATCCTTAATGTCCTCTTCCAGTATTAAGTTGATATTACAATTGATCTTTACTGAATATCATTTATAATAAATTGTTTATCCTTTAATTGTATGTCTGTATTAAACTGCTCAAATTGGTTTCAAATTGCTCAATCTACTCATCGAGCTTAGGAAAATTATTATGCTTTGATATAATTTTTCTAAGCATATTTAAAGACTTAATATCATTTATTTAGAAATTTTTTAATAATTATGTTCTTAAAATTTGAATATCACCTATTTAGTAATCATAATCCTTCAATTTCTCTTTACTAAATTATTGAATTTTTATTTTTAATTACTCCTCCATATCTTCTCTTATAAATTCGAAATGATTAATAATCATTTAATACTCTTTGTTTAAAAGCTGTTTAAATTATTTTATATGTTTGTGTATTAGATCAATCTATTATTATTTGCTCCTCAGATTTAAGGCAAATTTTTATAATTTAGATGTCTGTGAGCATTATGTGCATTGCAAAATTAATGATAAACTGTCCTTATCTTCAATTGGAGCCATAAAAATTTCACTTTTCATTTTTCTATGTTATTGACAAAACCTATCCATATTTGTCTACTCTTAAAATTGAAAATAGAATTCTTTAATTTCCATTATTTGAACAGCCTTTTTTATATTTGTTTTGATGTTTTTTTCGAGATCTTTCATTTTCTCCTCTAAATGTTCAATTACCTATTAGGAATCTAAAACCTTTATTTATTGAAAATTTTCAAACTACAATAATCTTAAGGAGTTTTCTGATAAATTATAAATATGGTTATCTTTTAGTAACTGTTGAAGTTCCTATATTCCGTCATATATGTAAGGCACTATTTGATATTAATCAGTGGACTCGTTAAGAAATTATTTGAATAAAGTTTTATATTTTAGGTCTAAGCATTATCTCAAATAGAGTTCAAAGTAATTGGCTTATTTTAGTAAAATAGAATTATAATTTATAATAAGTGTCTTACTATAATTATTGATTGACTATTAATCGTGATAATATTACCTTATGTTCTTCTAGGAATTCATAAATATTCTACAATTCAGCTTGAAATTGATTATCTTCGGAAACTTTTACATAGTATAAAATTTTACTTTGGGATTTGATGTCTAATATATATTTTACTTCACAAGTGTGATTGTTATTACATTCTTGACAGGGATGAGTGGGTTATTTAGGGCAATTAGGATTCAGGCATAGAAATGATATCCCCTATTAATTGTGCTTACATTATTTGGTGGTGTTACAGCAAAACATTATAAAAATTAATATTTTAAGAAAATGGAAAATAATTGATTTCGTTTTATTTATATCTAATGGTAGAAGTAATATAACGAATATAAAAGATATAACTTGTTGAATTCTTTAAAAAATTCATTATTATTATTACTTTATTATAATTAACATAACTTCTTGGTTGTTTTTGTTTAATTCACAATATAAATATATTAATAAAATAATGGGTTGTTGTGGAACTAAGAAATAACCAAACAATTAATAATTGCCCCCTAAAGAAAAAATGTAAACAGAGCCTCAACAATAACCTCCCCCAATCGAAATTGATGTTGTCGCTGCGAACGTTCTTCAAGAGTAACCATAGGAAGTGAGGGCTGAAGCCGAGCCTCCTGCTCCTCCTCCTGAACCTAAGCCAGTGGAAGAAACCGAGGAGGAAAAGTAGAAAAAGCTATTCCAATCACTCTTAGACAAAGAGAAGGATAAATATAAACGAGTTACTGATAATGCTTAAAAAATACCCATCATCAAAGAATAGAATAACATTAAAACATATGTTTACAAGGAAAAATGCCAAGATTTGGATGATACTAAATTAACCGTCATAGATTCTCGTAATGATGCCAACAAAGGAAATAAGAAAGATATTTTCGAAGGATTAAATGAAAATGAATTAAGGAAATTAGACGCGAATTAATAAAGAATATAACCCTAATTATAAATGTTGGAAATGGGTATAGGGTCAACAGGCTCATATATTCAGAAAATTGATGAAATAAATTACCATGTGAGGATTTTAAGAGGAGTTAGATTTAGTGAATTCATAGACGATCTAACAAGCATCCAGAACAAGCAGGTTAACAAAAAGGACCTCAAACTTTGGAAATACTATCAAAGGTATAGAATTGATGAATACTCTGCAAATAAAATTTACGGGGACTTATACTTATATTCATATTTAGAGAAAGAAAATCTGTATCAATTTGCGTATTTTTTTATTCATTAATCATAGTGCTAATCCTGAATATACTATTCAATAAAGATTGAATTTGGTAGCCACCTTATTATAGCGCATTTTTTATCTTTAATCAGAGAATTAAAATCTTAAAGAATCATTCATTTCACCTAACAATTTGTTTGTTAGATAAATTATTTAATAATCAAGTCAAGTACAATCAGGTCAACAACAATCAGGTCAACAATAATCAGGTCAACTACAAAGTAATAAGGAATAGTTGGATTTATTTGATGTTCTTATATCAGATTGGCAATTTAAGGATCCCAAAATGGCAAAGCATATGGATCCAAAAAAATAAACGGGAAAAGTTCAGAGAGGCTATGCCCCTTAACCTTATTTAGATGATAATTAAATAGGATTCAACACTTAATAATAAAATACTAAACTAGAATTTTACTTTTTTTAATTAGCACTTCTCGTTGTATTTAGAATAAATTTATCGTAACCATAAATAATATTTACTTTAGGTTCGATAAAAATTTAAGTTTAGACGAAAAGAGGGCTAACATCTATGGAATAGAAGATGTGTTTAGGTACAAAATTAGAGAAGCATAAAATCAAAATAATCAAGCATTATCTGAAGCTAGAAGACACGAATTGTAATAATCACATTTTATAATAGATTGAAGGCTGAATTCAACGATTATATTAATAAGGAAAACCTACAATCTGTTAGATAATTCATTTATGATACTTTTGACAACCGTTATAAATAAGCTTGGAATGCAATTTTTGATACTGTTTTAAATTAGGCAACGAAAAAAGTAGAATTTACTAAGGAGGCCCTGAGATAGACATTAATGAGATCATAAGAAGAAATCAATTAAATAATTAAAAAAGAGAGTGAAGAAATAAAATAAAACTAAAACTAGAGTCCTTAAAAGAAAGCTCCACTTTCTGACCGATCAGGAAGCAATCAGATTCAATAATCAAATTAATAATAGTAGGCGAAGCAACCTATTTCAGAAAGTCAAATAGATCCTCAGAAGAAATCGAAAGTTTATTCCCAATAAGGTTGAAAATAAATAATAATATAAATATTAAAGTAATAATATGTCTTCTAGAATTCTATCCAAATAGAGTTCATTTAGAAAATAAGAATCGAGTGCCTTACTTAAATCTGCTAACAAGAGAAAATCAAAGATTGGTGTAGATGGAATTATTAAAATGAGTAATGATGAATTTATTGAAACATATTTTGAACTAAATGAGGAGGATAAATAAGATAAGGGTTAAAGTAAGTTCGTTTTCAAAGTTATATATTTGTTGTATAATTTTGAATAAACAGAATTGCATTAAAAAGCTGAAGATTTCAATCCATTAATCACCTATACGGCGTAAGTGCCTGAATGCATTTTAAAGGAAGCTCTTAATAGTGTTGTTTAATTAAGACCGTAAAATAAATATATATTATTTTTAGAGAAATAATTTACTATTTGACTGTATCATCTGCAAGTGAACTCTATGAGTTTTATGTAGAATTTTATGGATCCTTTGATAAAGATAAAAATTTCATATTGGATTTCAGGGAGTTCAAACGATTAATGAATTTCGCTTTTTCAGAATAATGCTTAGGACCTAGAAAATTTAAAATATTTATACACACTATGGCTGATGTTAAAAAAGCCTACACGGGAAAAATAGATGACAAAATAGTCGAGGAGTTATTCAATAATTTCTTAGTAGTAAATGGAAAGAATCTTGATTATCTATAACTATTCCCATATATTTTTAGCTTTTTCATAGAATATGTTTATGAACAAATTAAATTTAGAAAGAGCAGATTAGATTTAATCCGAGGAACAGAGGTTGTTAAAGTTAATGATAAAGCGTAGGAATAGGAGATTAAGAATATTCACAGCCTTTATACTGTTTTAAAAGAAATGGGGATAGATTATTTGAAATAAAAGCATGAGTATCCTTTAAGTTTTAGAGATATTGAAAATGTTTTAATAAAATTTAAGAATATTTAGAAATGGATAACATTTGAAATCATATAAAGGATATTATCCTAATTGGAGAAAAAAATGCAGATAGATGAGAGAACCAAAATAGAAAAAAAGAAAATGAAGCTTTATAAAATAGTTAACTTTCTCGCTCTGAAGCTTTGTATTCATTAAAATTGTCAATAAGTCAGTATGGTTGATAAAAACAAAGCTAATTCCTAATCAGTTTATTTAGAAATTTTAATATTTTGGAATGCTGCCTATTATGGAGAAATTTTATAATTAGCAAATATAAAGAACAAAAAGGATCTTTCAAGGTCAAATTTTAGTGTTTAGTTAAGTAAGGTAGATGTAAAATCCTCAGTAGCATAAAGTTTGCATGAGGCATAAACTTAAGATAGCAAAATAGCAGCAAAATTAGAATCTTATCTAAATAAAAGGTATACTGATGTATTGTAATTCAAAAAGTCAGAAGTTGTAAAAGTTTTAGAAGGCTTCTTTGCTAAGGATTTTGCTATGATGCCTAAGGATCAAATACCCTTAATTGTTGGGAAACATCCATAATTTAAGAATAATGCAGGCAAAGTTGTTATGGTCAGTAGGGTGAGCTTGATCGAATAAATTCATCAGATGGTTTGCACGCACACATATGATAAATTAAATCATTTTGCAGAAGTTACATATTAAGGATTGATAGATAGAGATAATGAGGAGAGATAGAAGAAAGAGAAAAACTATAAGTCAAAACATGCTGCATTTATTGATTTTGATGCCGCTAGTCCCTCAAGTAGCATCCATGGCAATACTAACTAAAAACACTCAGATTTGGGCAGCCCATTTTTTTAGAATGAAGTTAAACAATAAGATGACGAGATAAATGAAGACGAAATGTTTAATTAGGAATCTTAGATCATTCATATAAACACAATTAAGCCTGGATAATCTGGAATTTAGAGTGTTAGCAGATTCTAGCCGTAAAATTAAGATGATGATTCTCCAGACGAGCAGTAAAAATAAAGCACAGCAGGTAAAGGTACTTCAGCTGTGATGAGCAAGTTTAAAAAAGTTGTTAATTTGGTTAAAAATGAAGAAGTTTAACCGATGTAGGTCAAACCTTAGAAGGATGTATTAAAAGCCTGTTTGATTATGGATCAATATTTGAAGCGATAAACACAATATCATAAAAAGCAACAAGAAAAAATATCATAAATAAAATAGTTGAAGGAAGAGGGAAAATCATAAACATATATTGATGAATAAGTTTATCATCACAATAGGGTTCGAACATAAACTGATATTTAAGTAAATGAACACAAGAGTAAGCAGTCTGAGGATATGGATTTGAAAAGTAATGGAGGAGAATAGAAATTAGAATAAACTCCAATTTAAGGGCCTAAAAAAAAGATGATGATGATGGAGAAGGAGGAACAAGAGATAAAAATAGTTCAGGGTAAAGACGAAAAAGAATTCGGACCATTAAATATTAAAAATGCTTAATCTCATTTTTAACAAGCCAAAATTACATCTAAATTAGTAAAATAATTAAAATTTATTTTTAAATAGTTATTTATGAAATCAACCTAGGAGGAAAACTCCACAGTTATTATTGACAAATTGGAATTGGAGAGAATGTTATAAAATAAACCAATAAAGGGAAATAATAGTAAATCATTACCAAGAGATACTTGTTAATGTACATTAATTTGATTCAATACTACTGATTCATTACTTATTATTGAATAGCGTAGTGTTTTATATTCATTTGTTCGTCCTTTTCTTTGAGTCTTTATTAGTATTAGGGTCTTAAGTGATTCGGTACTATTTAATCTAATCCTTATCGTTATTCTCCTGTCAAAATGTTAAATGCAGTATTTGACTTAGAATCAAGGTTTTATGCTCTGACAAATTATCTCACTTTTGAATTATCATCTTATTATCTCAATTTATTTCCTGAATCTGTTTCATCATATTTTAATGTTATAGGATTATATGCAAGTCTAAAGAGTGAATTAAATAATTACCCATTTGCATTTCGTTTACCTTAAGTTAACTGCTATGTGTGGCTTTGCATTTTAGTAACTTCTTTCTATTCAATCTTTTCTTAATATTCCCATTTTCTGGTTTCTCTATCAAGTCCTTCCAATCTCTTTTTTTCCTTTATTTATTCTTTCTAAACATATTCATGTTCTCTCCTTCTCTTATCAGCAACTGCAAAATCTTTATCGAATCTTTCATTTTCTACAATTTAAATTGAATTATATTACCAGGAACATATAGAGTGGATTATGGTGGAGCATGATGGATTAAAGCACCAACATCTAAACCACGAGCCTCATGTCCAACTGAAATATATAGATTTCAAATATTTACCTCTTTAGTTTATTCTAGATTTTTCTATTCTATCCTTATCTCTGAGAGCCTCCTTGTTAAATTAGAATAAATAATACTCTTTCTTATCTGGTTCTTGGCTAGATGTTAACAAGATTATTATCCATTATAAAAATTTAATTTAATCAATTTTTAGAAAAAACAAAACCTTTATCATTTATAGTATAATTTATTGGGACTTCAAGAAACTAACTCTCTGGAGCTAAATGTACTTGTAAGACCCTTTTATTATCGGCATCTTTTGTTAAGCTAATGACACTAGCCACATAAGGTAAAACAAGCTAATCGTAATCAGTGTGTTCAAATTAATCTTAAATCCCCAATTCAGAAGTATTTGCTATAATGAATGTAATATTTTTTTATTTGGATATCTTTTTGAATTGTCTGGACATCTGATGTATGTTATTTAGAGATGAATCAATATCATCTTCCAAAGCAAATATTGTAAGCAAATATCCATCAATGATCACAAAGGAATTCTATTTCAAATTAGTTATGTAATTTTCAAGGTCATCACTATCAAATATCTTACGATATTGTATATTTGATAAAAATTCATCAATCTTTTATTGATTTTGCAAGTTAGCTTGAAGTATTGTTTTAATTCTTCTAAAATTGAGTTGGGCATTAAAATCAAGATAAACAAATTTTAAAGGGTTCAACAACATTATTTTCCATAGTAAAGCTGTTTTACCACTTCCTTAGTAACCATTAATAACATTTATTTCTCCTATGCTAAGTACTTTTGACAATTATGGTAACTCAATTTATAAATAATTTCTAGTTTATACAGGGATTATTTATGGTGGGTCATCTAATTCCTGTATTAATTATAATTCTTATATTTCTAATTCTTTTATAGCTTTGTCAATATCTTTAAGCAATAATATGGCGTCATCGTCTCTAATATTTGTATTTCTAAGTAAACTCAGCAAGTTATCCCTCTTCATTTTTTTGTAATCAAACACTGTAAGAATGCCATTACCATGAAATCTTTGGATCAAATACTTCTTTTCCAATCCAACCACTAAGCTGATCTCATAATTATAATAAATACAGGATAATGTTTCATACTAATAAATTATAAAATATATTAATATGGGAACATGTAATTCAGCAGACAATATCGATAGGGCTTGCACTCATAATAAATAATATGTAGCTCTATGTACAGGTGTCGGATGCTCCAGAGAGAATGGAGATCGAAGAATGTGCAAAGAGTGTTTAGAGGATCATATGTGTACTGATAGGGTAACAATCGATGATGGTATTTTATACTTTAATATATATTTAGTTTTAGTAAAGGATAGATTTTAAATTAGTGATATGTTAGCTAATATAGTTGGTACGGCTGATGCCGATTAATCTTGGAAATTGTTAAATTCAGGCATTGAAAATTTTAAAAAATAATTTCTTGATTCAATAAGAAGCTTTTAACTCTTATATTAGGATCAATTAACAGAATAACTATTGTAATCCTTACCTAAAGAATTTGTGGACTAATTTCCTACTGCAGCCATGTAGATTGTAGAAGCTAAAAACAGAAATGACTTTGGAATGATTGGTTAATCGGGATAATATATTCTAATAGAAAGTTATAAAGACAAATCAATAAGTTAGACTTTAAATTAATCTCTTGATGAGAGCTAAAAGAAATTAAATAGCTATTTAAATTAAATAGAACTAAAAATCAAATAATTATTGACAGGAACTTCGAATATATTCAAAACCACTCCGAATATCTTAAGATAAAGATTATACGATAATCCAGATGATGTCCCAGTTTTCCTATAAGATCCTATGGTATATTCATATGATGTAATAAAAATAATAAATTACTTAGTTACCAATTTATGTTCCTAGTTCTAAAGCATACTCGTCAGATAGCATTCATCCAAAATGTGATTATCACTATGATTCTTTTTCAATCATATGTTGCGACAATTGTAAAAATGTTGATAAACGATTATGCGGTAGCTGTTTGATTGACCATAAATGCAATCCATCCTTGAGAATAAAATTAAAGACATTTTCATCAGATCAGAGTGCCATTTTAGATGTTTGTGTAAGATATGTTAAGAAAGTATTTATTTATTAGATTGATAGGCCCAAGATGTTGATGAATTTAAAAGAAGAATAGTATAATTATTTGAAGAAGCGATTAAGCAAATATTATTCCAGATTGATGATTTCAAGAAAAGTAGTAGCATTGGCATCAAATCATGCACTCACAAGGATATTGATGGGGCTATGAAAGCTCTAATACCTGAATATGCTCCTAAATTAAAAGTAGCATTTTAAAATAGAAGCATGCTAAGCCTTGATCCAAAAGCTGTATAGATAATAGTTTATCTTATTTAAAATCAAAATTTGAAAGATAAGTTAGCATCAAATTCAAATGAATATGAAATTACCAGAAGCTATTTAATTATGTTGATTGGGAAACTGAAAGAAGATTTAGAAGGAATTTATAATAATTTAACATAAATTGATAAAACTGTGCCTACTAAAAAGGAAACAGGGTTATTTGACACCTTATTTGATAGAAGGTCAGAAGAGACCACTAAATAGTAAAAGGAGGAAATAGTACCCACAGTATTGAAGAAAACGATTTAAGCTCCAAAGATAGATTTTTCATAAAATGATGATTTTGAAGATAAGATAAGAGAAGTAAATATTTTTCATATTAATAGGGCAATGCAAAACTGATTGGCGATTTTGGGGAAATAGAAGACGATTACATATCGGCTATAGTGTCTTACCAAAACATAGTTATTGCTGCAACTAAACATGGTGTTGTAGCTGGTTATAATTTAAAATTAAATAAGAAAGTATTTGATATTAAAGATGAAGATGTAACATGTTCATGTCTCGCTGTCTGTGTTTTAAACAAGCCATACTTATTAATTCAGTAAATAATTTAAATATCACAAAAGTTAAGGAACTTTTGAATAACATTCAATAAATGTCTATACTCTTGATGACTTAAATCTTAATTTCACCCTATCTTGCCATCAAGAACCTATATTTAAAATAAAACAAATCGAAGGAACTCCACTAATGGTTACTTGTTCCACTTAATTAATTATTTGGGTATAAATTATGTAAATTATTATTAGAATTTAGAATAGAGAAAGGAACTCAAGATAGTTAAGAATCACACTGAATAAATAAGAGATATACTGCCACTTGATTAAAAAAGAATAGTTTCATGTTCATTTGATAAAACAATACAAGTTTATGATTTCTAATTAGATAAGGTTGTTTATTGTGTCGAGAATGAATACCAATAATTTTGTGTAAAGACATATATTATAATTAGTTATGCAGAATCAATTAGAAATGTTTTGCAGCAGGATAAGAGGAAGGGTAAATAATAATATATTCTACTGAAAATTATGGAGAGGTTAAAAGAATATAATGGAAAGATTCACAAATAAATTTCATAGAATGTGTTTTAGAAAGCTATCTGTTTATAGCAAATAAATAAAGGATGAATTATGTGATTCGAATTAATGATGGAAAACAGATAGATTATATTGAGAAGGATGATAATTTTGAGGGACCTACAGAAGCCATATATTATGCTGATAGCAAATTAATTTATGGAAATACTAATAAATTATATTCATATAGTTGATAAAAGTATTTTATGTATAAATTTATGTATAAATTATCTGATAAAGAATTAGAAAATTTTGTTCTGGATCGTAATTATACATATTAAAAATATTAGCTGATTATATAAAGGAAGGCAAAGGAGTGACTGCGACTAGAAGAATATTCAGGAATACAAATTATGATGTATTCGAATAGACAAAATTAAGCTAATTCAAAGATCATTTAGATTAAGGAATGGTAGATTACATGCATGAGTATTTTGTTTAATTTATTAGTGCTTAAGGGGATGATTTGTTGTTGAGATTTTTATATGCTAATAGTTTTGATGAAGAAGCAGCTAAATAACAATTTGTTAATCATTTATATTGGCTTGATAAATGGTTGTCATAGGAAAGCCATGTAGATTCATCTCGATATGATAAAATAATTAGTATAGGGGAAAGGGATTTTATGCATAGACCAGTCTTAAAAATAAATCTAGAACATCTCAATAAATAAGATAACCCAAATACGTTTTTAAGTGCATTAATTAAAAAGATGATAGATATTGAGGAGGAGATGTTTGTGCCAGGTTTGATTGAATAAAAAATAGTAGTTATTTACCCTAGCAAAATTGATGTTTCAGTTGATGTAATTAAAGATTTCATTGATATAACTACTACTAATTTTCCATGCTCTATGGATTATTTATATGTCATTGAACCTAATCCTAATTGTTAATACTTATTGGATCATCTGATAGATCAAGAGAAATTAAATCCTACAATATAGAGGAAAATAAGATTTGTTACCAAATAGTAATTTATTGAATAATTTTCTGGGAACAAACCATAAGAATTAGTTTAAACTACTAAATTATAAAGATAACCTACTAAATCCATGACTATGTTATTACCTGGATAGTTATAGCCCTAAGCATTCCAAATATAGAAATTGGAAAATGAGTAGAAATCTATGAAATCTGAACCAAAAGACGATCCTCCTGACCCTGAATTGCATAATTGCATTGCTTGTACTAAAAGAGAAAAATAGGTGCCAAATCCACCTTAAAAATAATAATAAGATCAATATATAGATTATTATGACTATAATAAACCTTAAGGTGTCTATCCATTACTAGTTTATGCTTATGGTTATCCAGTAAAAGTAGAAAATGCAGAAACATTAATGAGATAGGATCAAATTGTTACTCCATAAATCTTTGATGCATCCCATCTTAGTAGGCTGGAATATTCACCTCAAAGACAGGATATGAGAACGACGAATGATTAAATTTATCCAAAAGATTAGTTACATGAGACTCAAGTATAGAAAGTCAACCTAGAGCATTCTTAAACAAGATTGTATTTATTTATTTTTAATATTATAGAGGACGAAATAAATATGATGATATAATTGAACAGTATAATTGGGACAAATATGGTGGGATGCCATATTATCCAACTAAGTTTGATCTTCATAGAGAGGAACTAAATTTAGTTGATCAGGTACCACTAAAAACTAATTAATCCTAACCTCCTTAGTCATAACTTCCATCCTAGAATAATGGCTCATAATACAATTTTCCACCATAAAATTAAAATTAAACGTAAACTCATTTCAACTATTCAAATATGCCTAGTTAAGAGTTTAACTATCCTAAATAACAATTTTAAGAACCATCAATACGATCTCTTTAAGAAAATCGAAGTAATTTAGGATTAAATGTAAATAATAAATCAAACAATAATATTAACTTTGAACCTATGGAGTATGTCATCCCAACAAATCAGAGTTATTTACAAAAAGATCCTAGTCCCATAAGTAATTAGGCATTCAATTATCAACCAACATATCACTAACAATAACCATCAAATTCTTATACTCAACCAATAAAAATACAAAAACTTGCAACATTCGACACATCCAACAATTAATAATCAAACTAATATACATCAGTTCAAACGCCTAAGCTACCAAGCGTAAATTAAACTTAATTATACAATTATGAACCTCCATCGTATAATACAAGATTTAATTTTGGAACTTTACCTCAAAGACCACCTGACCCTTCTCCTGTTCCTATTTAATATAATTATGAAGTACATCCATTCTAGGAAAGCGAGAAAATACCAACTGTTCCAGCAGATTAGTCTGCAGTCATCAAACATTAGGATGAGACTGTGATTGTTTAGGATAATAATACTCTTACAACATAGCAACTTCATAATAATAAAAACTGCATCATATTTTGATATATAAAAATAAAAAATAATTAAAATAATAAAAATTATGGGGGCTGAATGTTGCAAATCGGATTAAGCAGAACCAGAATTAAAGAATGCTCCTGAACCTCATGTGAAATAGCAAACTTGTAATTCTTATATTTAAATCAATTTAAAGAGCCAACTTATAGGAAAAGATCTGAATTATTGAATTTACAATTAGGAGATCTTCCAATCAATCATAATGCTAGAGTTGTTGAAAATATAAGAAAGCTGGGAGATCCAAAAATACCATAACGTGTCACAAATGAGGGTTTATAAATTTTAGGACCTACATAATTACCGGATGGGAGTCATTATATTGGTGGTTATAAATAAAATACCTTATTTGGGTATGGAGAATAATTATGGGATGATGGATCATATTATTAAGGAGAGCATTTTAATGGTTTAAAGTAGGGATGGGGAAGATTATTTTATGGAGATGGTGATGTCTATGAAGGGGATTTTCATAATGATATGCATCACGGTAATGGACATTATTGGTGCTAAGATGGCAGTGAATATATTGGTGAATTCAGAAATGATGAAAAAACTGGAAGAGGTAAAGAAATATTACCAACTGGTGAATGGTATGAGGGAGATTTCTTAGATGGTCGGATGCATGGACAAGGAGTGTTCTAATGGAAGGAGGCAAAATTTGAAGGAAAATTTATTGAGGATGAGTATGTTGAAGGAGAATACACTTGGAAAGATTAAAGAAGATATAATGGATAATTTAAGAATAAGAAAATGGAAGGTTATGGAGAGATGTATTGGCCAGATGGAAAACATTATAAAGGTATCTTAAATAATAAAAATAAAAAGGACAATATCTTAACGATCAGAGACATGGATAAGGAGAATTTCACTATGGAGATGGAAGAATTTATAAGGGAGAATGGGTAAATGGACTGTAACATGGTTAAGGGGTCTTTACCGATAAAGAAGGAAGAATCCTCTAAGGTAGATGGAAGGAGGGATAGTAAATATGAGCTTTTGGAATAAACTTTTTTTATATTTTTTATTAATAAGTATTTAATATTTACTATTAAATTTTAACAAAATGATAACCCACAATTAAACTAGAATAATTTAGGTGCCAGTCAAATTTTTATATGATATAATTAAAGATGTTGATAAGTACCATTAATTTCTTCCTTGGTGTAGTGGTTCAAAAGTGTTCAATTAAACTAAAGATGGTTTTGATGGAGAATTAGAAATAGATTTTAAGATTTATAAATCATGTTATTTGAGCAAAGTTAGCTTAATCAATCAAGATGATCATTTTAAAATAATATCTGAATCTTTAAATAATAGTGTATTCAGAAGACTGTATAGTGTTTGGGATTTGAGAAAATAGGAATAATTTACATTAGCTAAATATAGTATTGAATTCTAGTTTCAAAATATTATATTCTAACAAGTGTCATAATTATTCTTACATGAAGTAGTTCACAAAACTACAGAAGCATTCGAAGAGAGAGCTTTAAAGCTTTATGAGCACTAATCATCAAATTAATAAGATGTTCTTCAAATTTTAAAGGATAAATTGAATTAAAGATAATTCTAACATTTGTAAAATAATAAATATTTGATTGAGATGATAAATGAAATGTATAAAAATGCAGGATAGGAAAGAATGATGATTTATTTGTAAGACTATTTTTTCTAATAATAAATATGAATATCAAAATAACTCAATCATTTTATCTGAAATAGCTTGTATAATTTATTTTATATTATGCTCCTTCTTTTCTAAGCTTATAAATAGATGTAATTTTTTTCCAATAAATGGATTTCCTGAATTAGGAATTTAGTGTTTTATTAGGAATTGCATTTATATCTTCTCGGTATTATGCATTTCGTCTAATATTGTTCTTCCTATTAATTCATATTCTTCATTATCTCTAGCTCCAAATTTAGTTTTGATTTCATAGATATTATCTTAATTGTTATTTATTTCACACTCCCCAATTAGTAGGCTTCCAAATTTGCCTAATTCGCTTATCACTACTAGGAATGAGTTAGTAAATAAGCTGAGATTGATATCAATTTATTCTAAGGAAAATTTTATTTATTTCATAATAATAATTATTCTTTTTTTTTCATAAATATCTCTTTGGAGTGTCATATATTCTGCTTTATACTATCTTGCTTTAAGTCACTAACTCCTATTCCAATGCTCTTTCTCTTGCTCTTCTCTCTAATTCAGCCTCAAATTCAAGTCTTTCCAATCTCTCCTTGCTTCTCTATCTCTCATACTCTAATTCTCTTTCAACTTTCTCTAATTATCTACTTCTATCTAAGGCTCTTCTTTCTAATTCTAATTGTTCAATCCTCTCTTATGATCTCTTTAAATCATTTACCCTCTCTTATGATCTTAATAACTCCTCTTAAATTTGACTTTATTCCCTAGACTTTCTTAATTATTCTATTTATTCTAATCTCTCCCTTGATTATTTAAGCTAATTGATTCTCTCTTAACTTCTTCTTAATTCCAACTCCTCTCTATCTCTTCTCAAGGCATCAAGTCTCTCTTAACTGGATCTCAATTCATCCAATCTTTATCTAGATCTCTATAATTCTTCAATTCTAGATCTAGACTTTCTCAACTCTTCAACTTATTGTTAGTTTTTTCTCTCCTATTCTAACTTTTCAAGTCTTTCTCTTGATCGCCTTAGCTCATCAAGTCTCTCTCTTGATCTCTTCAACTCGTCTAATTGTAATTATCTTTCTCTGGATTGTCTCAAGGCTTCAATTTCTTCTAATCTTTATCTGCTCTTTCTCAATTCTTCCAATTAGTTTAATCTCTCCTAAGATTTTCTTAAATCCTCTAATCTCTCTCTACTCTTTCTGAGCTCTTCAAATTGTTCAATTCTTTGTCTAGATTATCTGAGCTCTTAGATTTATTCCAATCTCTCTCTTGATCTCTTCAGTGCCTCAACCTTTTCTGAACTTCTTCTAATTTCATCAATATTATCGATCTATTTCTATAACTCTCTCTCTCTTTCCCTTGATTTGTTGAGTTCGTTTTCCCTTTCCAATTAATTGATTCTCTCTCTGGATCGTCTCAGTTCATTTGCAATCAATCTCTCCTATTAAAAGAAGTCTGGGACAAATGTGATGGCTTCGAGCAATTCAGAATAGGATATTCTATTATCTTCATCTGTGTCAACCACTCTAAAGAAGGCTTGTAGTTCATCATATTGAAGTTTTGCCCCGTTATTCCTTAGAAATTCTGACAAACTGTTAAAAAATTATTTAATATTAAAATTACCTATCAATAGTTATAAATCCTAAGAATTAAATATCAATTGCTCTAAATGCATCAAGACTGGTGAAATCAGCACTGGAAGTCAAAATTTCCTGAGCAGCTGTGATAGAGCTATTTTATTCATTATTTATAATACTTAAAATTTTAGATTTCTGTTTAGAACACTCTAGAAAGTCCCCATTCTACTTCATTTGGTAGTAACATATTGACTTCCAAGTAATAACTGTCTCTAAGGCTAGCAATCTATCTCAAACGGTTATCTTCTTTGGGCAAGATTGCCTTAACGAAGCTATAGTTGTTAACACATAAATTACTCTGGATAAGTGATTCTTCCATCACGATTAAGATCGAGTCTTCTGAATAGGTATTCAGCTTAGGATTTTGTAGGATATATTTTATTGTCAGCTAAGAAATCGGTAATATCAGAAACAGTAAGATCACCAGTCCTTAATTGATCCAATCTTCTAAATGCAGTATATGGCTCAAACATTTTTTGTTCGGCTAATACTTATCTTACCAACTCTGTTTTCTTCTCTCCATCTGCTATTGCAATAATCAGATTTGCAAGTCTTCCCTATGTTCTTGTTGAGAGGTACATTTATGAAAAATAAAATTTTATTTAAGTTTAATTTAGGATACGTTTCATAGCAATTTATTTATAAAGTCCATTAAATACTTATTCTCTTGTGCAGCCAAGAATCTCTCCTTATCATTAACTTATTTATCAATTTCATATTTTTGCTTATGAGTATCACCATACACCAGTATGCTTATTTTGTAATCTTTATAACTTTATTTTATTTGATAAGTACTTTAATAACTCTCTCGACAATTTTGTTCGTATTGATAATGCAATCTGAAATGCAAATGCACAATGATTCACAGTTGGCTTCCAATATATTGTTATTTTATTCTTATCAACATGAATATATTCTTTTCTGACCACATCTAGTTCTTCAAGAGTATTTGGGAATTCTGGATCTCTGATATTGTATATTATATAATAAATATTTTCAATTATCATTATAATTTATTTTCTGCATATTGTAAAAGTTCAACATGGGAATCTATGGCATCCTTACAGAACGTAGTAAAATATTTAGTCATGTATTAGTTATAGATTCCATCTCTAGTGCATATTTATTAAGTAGCTTTTGAAATAAATTTCTATATATCTTCCTGAATTTATTTAGATCTAATTTATAATAAATATAACGTTTACTAATTTGGGGTTACTTTGCCCATTCTATCATCCAAATCCTTTAGGTTTTAAATTATTTTTGCATAATATTGCATGACATAATTGATAAAATCTATCAAATTACTAAGATTGTAGATGTGCTGCTCATAAACATTAATCTTTATGATAATTAATAAATACAGCTTTTGATTCTATAGACGATATTTGAAATTGAAGAGCTGTACCAAAATCAAACAAGCATCCATCCAATTTAATTTCCTAACTAAATAACTGTTTGTCCAATTCCTAAACTTTGTGAGCTTAATCAATTTATAACTATTTTAATAGTATGGCTTGATAAGATGCTAGCATGTCAACTAAATTTTATTTGTTCTTCTGTATTTTTTAAATAGAAGTATCTAACTCTTGTAATTGTGAGTCAAGATTACGCCCTGACCCACTCCACCATTTCGATAGATTGGTAAAATTCTTAAACCCTGTATTGAAAAGTGATTTGACCTATTTATATCATAAAATTATTACATTATCTAATAATTGATAATTCTAATCAACCTAACTATTATTTCTTCTAAAAAGCTCAAATTCACTCAGTGTTTCTTATTCAAGAAAGTTTCTTAGAGTATTTGAATTTACAATCTCCTAGTGAAGACATATTATTCTTAAACAATTTTATAAAATTCTTTTCCTTTCATCTAAATCTTTATCACTTAGTTTTTAATATTTAACTCCTACTGGTATATATGGCAATATTAAATCGATATATCTTTAACCCAATTCTTTGATTAGTTTCTTAAAATCATTATATCGTCTCTTCACACTATATCTATGAATGGATGATTCCACTTCAATAACATAATAAAGCACGCCATTCATTACTTAAGTCATAGTTATTTCAGCATTATAAGTCTTAATTCATTATAATATATACTTTTTAAGTATTTTAGTTTGTAGTGAATCTCTAATTATTATATGCAATCGATTATAGAAATAAATTCTAATCCGCTGAGTCTTCATATTCTTCTTATTCCTCATTTATTTTTTCTACAACTAAATTTTTCTTTTATTATGTATATCTAGATTGAAGAAAGTCTACAGGTTTGACAATTTATTATTATTAAGGCTCTTCGTCAGATTCACTTTCATCTTGACACTAATATTGTAGATTTATAGATTGATCAAATGTCGTAAGAGTAGGTTGTGTTACTTAAAGTTCTGTAGAGTTATTTTATTACAAATTTTACATTTAATATTTATCATTGGGAATTCTTTACAATACCATGTCCCAGATATTCACAGATAACATCAAACTTATCTGGTCTCTCATGCAACTTCTCCTTAAATGCCTTAGTTTCATTCGAACCTTCCTCGAATTCAGCCTTTCTTTTGAAATACATTTAATCCTATGAATTGCACTAGCAGCAAATTCTTATATTATTCTCACTATTATTTTATGATATTAAGTGTACATTTAAATGCAATTTTCATGGAATGAATGGCCACATAAGAAATGAAATGATGGTAAAGTTAAGGGATTGTCACATTATGCGCATTTTGTTGACTAGAATACTTTAGCTTGAGTCTTTAATTTCTTGTATTCTTATCTCAAATCTGATGATTTCTTCATCTTGTCTTTAACTTATCGTTGATCCTCCTCCATTTGGATTCTATCTTTTCTAATCTTCTCAATGAAATAGAATTTCACTAATTTGAAATTTACGTTATTGTTCTTAGCTAAAATATTTAAGATTAGCAATGGTGACAAATTGGATAGTTCACTAATTTCTCTTAACACTTCATTTATTCTATCCTCTGCTGAATTCTCAGGCTTAGCAAAATATTTTAATGCTTAAATCCATAAATTGGTTTCTTTCTTTCCAAACTCCTTACATAATTAAATAATCTAATCATTACTCTTCTAACCTATATAAAAATTAAGCAATTCTTCTCTCATTTATAGCTTCTTTAACAAAAATATGATTCCAGGAGTAAAGTTATACATCTTAAATAGAACCAATAAGTGATTTTTATCATATTTTTTCTCATTCTCCTAATTTTCTAATAGAGCCATAATATTTTTTTCCTTCTCCATTACAGTTGCATCTCTCTTTTATTCAACTTTATAAAATTGTGCATAAGTCTCTAAATGGTATTCAAAGTATCTATGAAATATGGTTTTATCATTATTTTATAATGTCTAATTATAAAATGTTTTTTACTTTACAATTATCTATTAAGAATTTAAGATAATTTTCTAAATATTCGTTATTGACAACAAACAAATGCAAAAATTCGTCAGGCTTACTAAATGTGGTTTAGATAAGTGTTTCAATGGCATCATCTGTCAGTTTAAAGTATTGGCAAACTTTTATCTCATCAGGAGTCAATAGTTTAACTATTTCCAAATTTTTTGTCGGATCCATCTTCTTCTTTATGCTTGGTGCAATGCCAATGAGTAATACTAATTGCTCAATAATCTCCAAACATAAATCTGGTTCCTATTTCATTAATGCTTATCCGAATTCTTTAAGATACAAGGACTATTGATATGATTATTAATGATACCTTTGAATCTAAAGGGATTTTTTCTCTTATGTATATTAGGGCGTTTTTACAATCTTTCTTATCCTCAATAAGAATTCTTAAATAGTGTTCGTTCTCCTTTTTGGTTTCTGCTAATCTCAAAGCTAAATCAGTATATTCTAACTATCTGCATTCCTTAATTGCTGTTTCGATATCGAATAAGTCAGAATCGAATGTTGACTCTTTCAGAAATTCTTCCAATTTTGATATTTATTTTTATTTAACATAGCAATTCAATAATAGAGCAGTGTGATTTCTATCAGCCTTCTTTTAATGATGAAGTGCTGCTAAATATGAGATCAGATAATCAACATGGGAAACATCTAAAAACTTACCTATAACATAAGAAGGTTCTAAGAACCCAGCAGTGGAAATATATTGTTTGATGGCATTCTAGAAATCATGCTTATCGTAGAGGAAATCACCATGTAATCTGCAAATTTCAGCTAACAAAGCCTTATCAGAAGATTGATTTTCAGCAAATTTATGCATAACATCGAAAAAGTTATTCTTGAAGAACACCTCAATTTTATGAGTGTTTTCCATCTCTGTCAATCTGTATAATTGTTTCTCCTTATTCCTATTCGTAGTTATGAGATATAGATTGTCCCCTGCACATATGAACTTTTACACTCTGTCATATTTTTTGTGGTAAGCTACATAAGTATTAAGCAAATCATATATTATTAATTAAACAGATTGATCTACTTATTCTTTATCTGACTTCGGAGCGATAATCATGACTATGTAATGCTATTTGAAGCATTTCAATTCCATCTTCTGGCCATCAAACTACCATTTGTTTTATTCTTTTTGCTTCTCACTAAATTCACATATAGTTAAATTGTCGTCTTTTGGAGCTCCAATAAGGTTTCCTTGAGCGCTTATATCAAATAAGGTTCCTCCAGGCACATTAAATCTTATTCTATTCTACAAGTTTTGAAAGCATATTATGTTTGAATCTGTTGTACAGAATATATTTAAATTCTGATCTTTCTTGCTGCTAAAGTGAACAGACCTGATAGGCTCTTGGTCTGCTTGTTGATAACTTTCTTTAAATTCTGATGTTAATAAATTTTTGCTCTTATACAATAAGATTGACCCATCCTACATGCCAAATGCCATGGCTGTCAAATCTTTGCTTATCGTGAAACAGTTATAATTCTAAAGAGGCATTCCTGCTTTATTGATGAGTATAGATTTTTTGGGTCCTAAGTATTAATTGGATTCATACTTATTTATGTGTAATCATTCGTATTTATGTCCCAAAGTCTTACATAGCTGCTTTTGCTATTGTTTTCTTAGTCTATTCCAAATGTTACAAGAATTCCCTGAATTATAGATTATATTACATCTCTTGATTAATTTGTGCATCTCATAATCCGTAATTCAAGATTATAAGGCTAGAATTGGCCTTGAATGCTGTTACCCTCATAGATGTATATAGTCTATTTCTATGTGCTACTGAGAAATAACTTTGATCCTATTCCACATCCTTCATTTATCTCTGGAATATCATTTAATGTTGGAGCAATATTGTCATTACTAATATAAAATAATAATACTTGACTCTTTAATCTTTGATTTCGTCCTGCTTAAAGAAATTGAATTTTTTGACTTGCTCTGTTTCTTATTTCATAAAAAATATAATAATATATGAATATAAAAATTATAAACAATGATCTCCAAATCATAAAACTTTTATTCATTAATATATTCTCCTAATATAGATTAGATTAAATCAGAACGAAAATAGTAGTAAATGATAAAGAAGAAGCAAAATATCAGACTATAAATTAAATTATTTTATTTAAAAATATCACTTTTTAATATCCATCATTTCTATCTCTGTTTCAAATCTTTAAAAATTTGTTTACAACTAAATTTTATCCTAATCAATCTTCATTTATTTTCCTGACCTTAATTTTGTATAACTGTTCCTTAATAGGTCCATATTGTATTTCAATCTAACTGATGTTTATATATTAAACATTCTAACTGCAAATGGGAATTTCTAAATCATACTCTAAATCATTCAAAAATTTTTTAAGGGATATGGCTAAGTTAATGAAATAAATGCCTAATAATAGTGAATTATGAACAAAATAAATTTTTTTTGTTGAAATAAAATATGAGTCCTATTATTATATATTTTTGGTATATTCTTGCAATTTCCCAATAGTAATAATCTCGCTTGTACTCTGTGAATAATATTCCAAAGTATTTAGTACTTTTAATGGATGTTTTGTTCATATTTCTTAGGAATACAAATATTAATAAAGGCAATAATAATAACAATATTGTCGACGGTATTATATAAATGTAAATTATATGATGATGTTACCTCGTGTTAAATTGGAACTGCTAATTTAAATTAATCCATTCAATATTTGATGCTGTGCTGTAAGACAACAATTGGATTTAACTAATTTACAAATATATTTTTACTTTTAAAAAATCAATTACTGATTGAACAAATACACACTGTAAATTGTAATTACAATTAAATTGAATTAAAACTGAATCACTTTCAATTTAAATAGTATTAAAAATATTGAATAAAGAAGTGTCAAGATATAGAATGGGCTGATCATCGAAAACATTAATTACACATAATGGATTCCCACCTGATGATATTCTACCAATATGCAGTCCAATTAAGGTTTCACTAGCAGATTAGGGTTACTAATGAAATCAAGTGAAATGTTGAATTTATAATTTATAAAATCCAATTCTCCTTTTAGCAGATATAAATAGAAAATATAATTTGTAAAAATCTTTAGTATTATGGAAACCTAATTTGTGGATTATCTCATCAAGATGTCTGCTAAGTTTCTTTAAGTAATTTTGAAGACTAAATATTTTTGTGTAATTTGTTAGTTTGTGTTGTAGCTCATATACCCTAAAAACATCAACCAAAACGATACCAAAACTCCTCTAAGTATTATCTAATAATTAATGTCGCAGAGTACACAACCTTCATTTTATAAGGCATATTTTCCTTATCCTCTCAGATTGTAGATATCACACTCTTTACAAAGTGCACCAACATACCCAGTTTAACAGCTGCCATCTCCTGGTGCCCAACCCCCTAAACATTATTCGTTATTACATGCTTCAATTTTGTTTGAGTCATGCTTCGCTCTCCAAAATCCACTTCTAAGCATAATCTTGCCTATTTACAGTTTCTCAATCTTCTGAATGTCTATTATATCGCATAATTAAGCTCTTCGTATAACAGAATAATAGTTTTTGGTTATATCACAAGTCAGACATGCGTTCTAATACAAATATTCCCCTAATGAACAGGGTAAAGTTCTAATATTAAACCTTAAAGTTAAATTACTACAAGTTATGTCATTTTATAAATATGTATAGTTTAAATATGGATTCAAAAGAAATGTGAAATTACTTATGATGTTTATACCATTTTTTAAATAAAATTAATTTATATTTGAAAAGTTTCCTAATTAGCTATCGATTGATTGGTTCAAATTACAAAATATGTATTCATGAGACGATTGATTCAGAATTATGATAAAATCTTCATAAGGTTTTATTTACTATTTTGTCGTTGGATCTTAATACTTAAAATTGGAAAACGTACTTCCGGAAGGAGCATAAGCCAATTTACTGTTATTATCAAATAGCACCTCAAATAACATTTCTTAGATTTGTATGGTATTAAAAAAATAGTTTTTATTAAAAGTGATTGCTATTGGGTGTTACAATATTTTTGAGTTATAATTTATAACCAACTATTTGTTAACGATGGCTATTTATCTTCCATAAAAAGAACAATTTGAAACTTAAGTGTAGGTATATATAAGTCCTTTCGAAATAACTGGTTGCAAAAATTATAGGTTAATTAATTAAAGTTGATTCAAATACGAAGTTAATTCTTTCTATTAATTATTTACTAATTATTGTAAGATACAATCTTTTGCTAGTAAATTCTGAATTTGCCCTTTTGAGCCTTACTAAAAGTATAAATTAATTAAATTTTATTAAAAGTTGGAGGATATTACAACAAAATTTTGTATCAATATTTTTAAATTACAGTTACTTACTTTATTTATATTAAAAATGTTAAACAAGCCATTTTAGTTTTTTAATAAAAATGTTTTCTATTACGATAAAATTCAAAATATCAGCTATAAAAAATTGACTTATCTATCTCAATTAACTATTTCGTATTTTTACATTTTTAATTATAATAGATTTCCCTTCACTCTAATCAAGTATTGTGAAATTTACATTGAAAAAATAGATATGATTTAATCGAATATCATTAAAACTGCAAGAAATGAGAGATTACTTATTTTTAGATGAATTTCGAATGTATAATTAATCGATATTCACTAATAGTAGAGCATTATTCTTTGTAAATTATGAATAAATTTGATAACTTAGGTTAAAGAGATCCTGATATCCTTAATAGTTAAGTATTTGAACATTTTTTATATTAATCTTAGCCATTCTGCAATGTTGCAATTTGACTATGGGCTGTTTGATTAATCTAAATGATGAATTACTTATAGATAAAATTTCATAAACTGAAGTATGATACCAATTTTAAAAAATTGATGTTTCCCAAGGTAATGTAACCATCGGGTTGTATTAGGTATAGTTTTAAACTAATATATTCGAGGCATATTAAACTACAAAACCCACGTGGGCATCAAATTCCGCATATATATGGCTTATTTACAAATTATTTGACTAACAATTAAATATATAATATGAAGAATAAGATAAAACATTTTGAATAAGCACCGCATTTATGTATTAATTACCACCATGGCTTCCAAGTATACTAATCAGCCAAGAAAGATCAATCCAATTAACAAGTAATAATGATACTGTCAAACCTTCCAATTTAAAAATAGAAAATTCATCAACTAAGTCAAATCGAATTAAATCGTTGATCGTACTTGATTGTAGTTTAATATTAAGCACTTTAAGATCAAATACTGTCACGATATCAGATTTTATACATAATAATCTAACATATTTAATTATTATCCATTCAAATTATATTTATTATGCTATTAGATTTTCGATATTAAAATTGAAAATAAAAAATGGTTCAAACACTAAGAAATGATAATTTGGAGTGAAATTGAGCAGGCTTATTTGGCTGATCCTACCAAAAGTAGCTTTAATATCATATATTTTAATAGGTGGTTGGTATGAAGAGTTAGCAATTATAATTTATTCCAAATTTATTTTTAGTGCTTTTATAGATACTATGGAGTTATTTTATTAGGATTAGTTAAATACCGAGTCTATTATTCTTATAGCTTTTAATTTTGCGTTTGCTTTTTGATTTATTTTCAGAATTAAAGTTGATTTTGAAAACAAAACATCTCTAACTACAAAATTGTTCAAATTTACTTCGTTTACAAAATTAAATATGTTTGAATCCTAAAATTGACATGCCGATATGCTAACATTTTTTATTTCTGCCTCACAGTAAAATTCATAAAAGATACTTTCTAAAAATGCTGAGTCGATGATTATTATATTTGAAAAATTTGAGATCTAGCCATTAAATTAAAGTTTAGATCCCATAAAAATCATAGCTTATATGCTTCTAAGTTTATGGAACTAAATAGTTTAAGCTTATAATTCATTTAAAATA